>JABUQX010115726.1:0-10000 GCA_015478945.1 Trachelipus rathkii | reverse complement strand
TTTTTATTATTATTTTTATTATTTTTATTATTTTATTTTTATTATACTTAGTGTTATTTACTTCATGCCTATTGTTATTATTATTTAGAACACACATACACACACACACACACACACACACACACACACACACACACACACACACACACATTCACAAACACACTTATACACACATTCACTATGACACTTACATTTACCCATAGACACTTACATTTACACTTATACACATGCGGTCACACACACACACACTTACACTTATACACACATTCACTATGATACTTATACGCACATTCACTATGACACTTACATTTATCCATAGACACTTACATTTACACTTACCCTCACACACAGATTTACTTACACTCACACAGATTTACTTACACTCACACACACAGATTTACTTACACACACAGATTTACTTACACTCACACACAGATTTCACACACTCAATACAGTATTTGTTACACCACACACACACACACACACACACACACACACACACACACACACACGCACACACACACACACACACATATAACGTATAATTTATTAAAACATTTTATGTTTTAATTAAACACGTACATTTATATTACTCATTCAAATATAACTAAAATTATTTCAAAGTTTATTAAAACTTCTATAATAAATCAATCATTATCTTTGAACAAAGAATTTATTATTAACTGTTAATACTTTTTGTTTATAAATTTTATAACTATCAAGTTTTAAAATAACTTTTACTAAAATTTTATGAAATTTTATTAAAAACATATATTTTACGTACCTTAAAGCAATAAATCAGTAAATCAGTAAGGTCAGCCCCTAGCACCCCTCTACATCAAGCTATGCCACGTTTTGTTCTATTGACTTACTGCTTTACATCATCTTTAACCATGTAATAAGTATAAAATAACAAAATAAGTTCTTCTCTGCTAACATAACATGTATTTTATTAAAATCATTCTAAGTTTTTATTTAAAAATAACAATTATTCACTTACATTTATATTATTCACTCGATGTTAACTATATTATTTATATTTCAAAGTTTTTTTAAATAATTCGGGTTTTCTTTATTATTATTATTATTATTATCTATGTACATTGACAATCCATCACGAGAAAACACAACAACCCGCACTCCTTACAGATACGAAACTGACCTCTCTCTGTAAAATGTGTTGAAATAACTACTCTAGGTCTAAATTTAGATAATCCTTTTGTATCCCGGGGCGATTTAGGCCTAATTCCAGGTCAAAATATATTTCAAACTGACCTTTTCTGTAAAATGTGGTGCAATAACTACGTTAGGCCTAAATTTAGGCCTAAATTTAGGATAAGCCTTTTTGTAGACGGGCTAATTTAATCCTAATACCAGGTCAAAAGGTAATTCGCGTATAGACAAGAATCATTGTTATTATTATTTTTATAAATATATTTCAAACTGAAACATGCTGGATCGGTAAGATCCTTTAAGCAGGTAAAAAGGAAATGTTCTCCTTACTTGTGATTGGTCGGAGTAATCCTTATCTCTATATGGCCTCGTATGTGATTGGTTGAGAATTATTTTATCGTCTTTTGAAAATTAACTTTGTTCTTTAATCTTGTATTTGAGCAGGTGTGTGTTTTATTATCTTTTAGACCCAAACTCATTTTAAAATCATAGTCATTTTAGCTGTTAAGCGGTGCACAAGTTATCTGATTTGTATTAAAAGTGTTTTATTTTTACTAAGTGTATATCATATTTATAATAAATACTTACATTGAGGAATAATTATTAATTTCACTAGAATAGATAATAATAATTCACTAGAGCTAACCACCAGGGCTCAGCATGAGCCCCACCCGCAAAGGCAGCCAACCCCGCACCCGCTGGTGCGTCCCGTCGCGTCCCCGCCCGCCGCGTCCCCGCCCGCCGCGTGCGCCCGCAGGCGCAATATTTCCGCGTTCCCGCCCGCCGCGTGCGCCCGCAGGCGCAATATTCCCGCGCGAATTATTATTTAGAACACACATACACACACACACACACACACACACACACACACACACACACACACACACACACACACACACACACACACACACATAAATTATAGACACTTTAAAGGCTCTAACGCACACTTACACATATAACGTATAATTTATTAAAACATTTTATTTTTATTTTATTATTATACTTCATGCCTATTGTTATCATTATTTAGAACACCCATACACCCACACACACACACACACACACACACACACACACACACACACACACACACACACACACACACACACACACACACACACATACGCACACTCACTTACACATATAACGTATAATTTATTAAAACATTTTATTTTTATTTTATTATTATACTTAGTGTTATTTTACTTCAATGCCTATTGTTATTATTATTTAGAACACACATACACACACACGCAAACACACACACACAATACACACACACACACACACATACACACTTACACATACGATCCCACCCACTCGATATTTTGATGCCCCATCTTTGATGCCTCAGCTTTTGATGCCTCAACTTTGATGTCTCAGTTTTGATGCCCCAACTTTGATTCCTTAGTTTTTGTTGCCTCAACTTTGATACCTCAGCTTTTGATGCCTCAGCTTTGATGCCTCAACTTTAATAACTTAGCTTTGGTACCTCTGCTTCTAGTGGTTCTCATCTTGATGGCTCATCTTTGATGAAGTCATTTTGATACCACCTATATTGATGATTCAGCTTTGATGACTCAGATTTAGACGTAAATTATAGACACTCACTTACACTTATACACACATACACATATCTCTTATTCACACATACGCACATACACATAGACACTTACACTCACCCGCACATAGACACTTACACTCACCCGCACAATATATATATATATATATATATATATATATATATATAGAAATATTTAGTTATATAACACTCACACACACAATATATATATATATATATATATATATATATATATATATATATATATATATATATATATATATATATATATATATATATATATATATATATATATATATATATATATATATATATGGCGGGCGGGAACGCGGAAATATTGCGCCTGCGGGCGCACGCGGCGGGCGGGGACGCGGCGGGCGGGGACGCGGCGGGCGGGGACGCGGCGGGCGGGGACGCGGCGGGACGCACCAGCGGGTGCGGGGTTGGCTGCCTTTGCGGGTAGGGCTCATGCTGAGCCCTGGTGGTTAGCTTATGAACTAGTGAATTAATTATTATCTATTCTAGTGAAATTAATAATTATTCCTCAATGTAAGTATTTATTATAAATATGATATACACTTAGTAAAAATAAAACACTTTTAATACAAATCAGATAACTTGTGCACCGCTTAACAGCTAAAATGACTATGATTTTAAAATGAGTTTGGGTCTAAAAGATAATAAAACACACACCTGCTCAAATACAAGATTAAAGAACAAAGTTAATTTTCAAAAGACGATAAAATAATTCTCAACCAATCACATACGAGGCCATATAGAGATAAGGATTACTCCGACCAATCACAAGTAAGGAGAACATTTCCTTTTTACCTGCTTAAAGGATCTTACCGATCCAGCATGTTTCAGTTTGAAATATATTTATAAAAATAATAATAACAATGATTCTTGTCTATACGCGAATTACCTTTTGACCTGGTATTAGGATTAAATTAGCCCGTCTACAAAAAGGCTTATCCTAAATTTAGGCCTAAATTTAGGCCTAACGTAGTTATTGCACCACATTTTACAGAAAAAGGTCAGTTTGAAATATATTTTGACCTGGAATTAGGCTTAAATCGCCCCGGGTTACAAAAAGGATTATCCTAAATTTAGACCTAAAGTAGTTATTTCAACACATTTTACAGAGAGAGGTCAGTTTCGTATCTGTAAGGAGTGCGGGTTGTTGTGTTTTCTCGTGATGGATTGTCAATGTACATAGATAATAATAATAATAATAATAAAGAAAATCCTGAATTATTTAAAAAAACTTTGAAATATTTTTAGTTAACATCGAGTGAATAATATAAATTTAAGTGAATAATTGTTATTTTTAAATAAAAACTTAGAATGATTTTAATAAAATACATGTTATGTTAGCAGAGAAGAACTTATTTTGTTATTTTTATACTTATTACATGGTTAAAGATGATGTAAAGCAGTAAGTCAATAGAACAAAACGTGGCATAGCTTGATGTAGAGGGGTGCTAGGGGGTGGCCTTACTGATTTACTGATTTATTGCTTTAAGGTACGTAAAATATATGTTTTTAATAAAATTTCATAAAATTTTAGTAAAAGTTATTTTAAAACTTGATAGTTATAAAATTTATAAACAAAAAGTATTAACAGTTAATAATAAATTCTTTGTTCAAAGATAATGATTGATTTATTATAGAAGTTTTAAGAAACTTTGAAATAATTTTAGTTATATTTGAATGAGTAATATAAATGTACGTGTTTAATTAAAACATAAAATGTTTTAATAAATTATACGTTATATGTGTAAGTGTGTGTGTGTGTGTGTGTGTGTGTGTGTGTGTGTGTGTGTGTGTAAATCTGTGTGTGAGTGTAAGTAAATCTGTGTGTGTAAGTAAATCTGTGTGTGTAAGTAAATCTGTGTGTGAGTGTAAGTAAATCTGTGTGAGTGTAAGTAAATCTGTGTGTGAGGGTAAGTGTAAATGTAAGTGTCTATGGATAAATGTAAGTGTCATAGTGAATGTGTGTATAAGTATCATAGTGAATGTGTGTGTATAAGTGTAAGTGTGTGTGTGTGACCGCATGTGTATAAGTGTAAATGTAAGTGTCTATGGGTAAATGTAAGTGTCATAGTGAATGTGTGTATAAGTGTCATAGTGAATGTGTGTGTGTGTGTGTGTGTGTGTGTGTGTGTGTGTGTGTGTGTGTGTATGTGTGTTCTAAATAATAATAACAATAGGCATGAAGTAAATAACACTAAGTATAATAAAAATAAAATAATAAAAATAATAAAAATAATAATAAAAATAAATAAAAATAATAATAATAAAAATAAATAAAAAGTATTAAAACAAAATAAAAAACATAATGTTAATAAATATATGAGTTAAAGCAGTAAAGCAGAAAGTTAAAACAGTAAAGCAGAAAGTTAAAGCAGTAAAGCAGAAAGTTAAAGCAGTAAAAGAATAAAAGCAGTACATGAGTTAAAGCAGCAAAGCAGTAAAACAAAAGCATTTTGATCCCTTTGGGTGCTAGGTCCCCCCTCTATTGATTTACTGATTTACCGTTTTTAAGGTATGTAATGTTAATGAATATGAGTTAAAGCAGTAAAACATATGAGTTAAAGCAGTAAAACATGAGTTAAAGCAGTAAAACATGAGTTAAAGCAGTAAAACATGAGTTAAAGCAGTAAAGCAGTAAAACAAAAGCATACTAATCCCCCCTTGTTGCTGTGTAACACCTCTATTGATTTACTGATTTACTGCTTTAAGGTATGTAATGTTAATGAATATGTGAGCTAAAGCAGTAAAACATATGAGTTAAAGCAGTAAAACATGAGTTAAAGCAGTAAAACATAAGAGTTAAAGCAGTAAAACATGAGTTAAAGCAGGAAACATGATTAAAGCAGTTAAATCAGTAAATCAATAGAGGTGCTACCTAACACCTAAGGGATTAGTATGTTTTTGTTTACTGTTTTACTGCTTTAACAAACTGAATAAGAGCTTAAGGACTCTAAAGTAAATGTCTTTAATAAAATTTCTTCATAATAGTAGTAGTGAGAGTAAATGTAAATATAACAGTCTCACTTAAGTTCTTTTTCTTTGTATTTTCAATTTTTTAAAAATTTATAAATTAAAAGTATTATAAAAAGTATTAAGTAAAAATAATGTTAATAAATAATATATGTGTTAAATAATAGGTCTGTAATGAGTTACAGTTTTAGATTCGCGAAAATGTTTTTAATAAAAATGTGTGCCTAAAATTAGGTTGGGCTAAAATTGACCCATGGAAGACCAAAGGGCTGGTCGTGTGTTTATACGTGTGTATAAGTGTAAATGTAAGTGTACGTGGGTGGAGCTGGGATAGTGTATGTGTGTGTATGTGGTGGTGTGTGTGTGTGTGTGTGTGTGTGTGTGTGTGTGTGTGTGTGTGTGTGTGTGTGTGTGTGTGTGTGTGTGTGTGTGTGTGTGTGTATAAGTGTATGTGTGTGTGTGTGTGTGTGTGTGTGTGTGTGTGTGTGTGTGTGTGTGTGTGTGTGTATGTCCGCGGATGGAAATAAGTTAGGAAAGATCCATACAGGTCAGGTACCTACATGACCTCATGTTAGCACAGATACCTACCAAAGGCTAGGCATCAGTTACCTGGATGAGCTCAAGGCGGGGTGGATGCTAGGTGCAGGTGTAGGATAGGTGTAGGCTAGGTTTAGGTGTAAGCCAGGTGTAGGTGTAGGATAGGTTAGGTTAGGTTAGGTTAGGTTAGGTTAGGTTAGGTTAGGTTATGTTAGGTTAGGTTCAGTTTAGGTGCAGGTTTAGCTAGGTGTAGGGTGGGTCTAGGGTATCCGGCAAGGTCAAGGCCGAAATATTATCATGGTCAAACAAGGTTAATATATATATATATATATATATATATATATATATATATATATTATTGTCATTATATATATAAATGGTAAATATAAATATATATATATATATATATATCTATATATATATATATATATATATATATATATATATATATATGTATATATATATACTTCAAAGCCCCCCTCTCTCTCTCTCTCTCTGATTATGGCTTGACTGGAACAGTAAAAAGAAACGTGTTACTTATCAACACGCGGCGTAATACCAAAAATAAAATTAAAATAATGAAAATAATTACGTTACGCAAATAATTAAAATAATTAAAATAATAAAAATAATAAAAATAAGTAAATAATTCAAATAAAAATGAATAAAATAATTCAAATAAAATGAATAAAATTTTGGAAATAAAAATGAATAAACAACGACAGCATGGTCTTCCACGTGCTTTTACGGTTCGAATTCAAAGATTTCGTTTCACGTGGCGATTCTCAGGATGAGAGATGTTATAACAGAAAATAAAATAAAAATAATAAAAATAATTCAAATAAAAATGAATAAAATAAAATGGATAAAATTTTGGAAATAAAAATGAATAAACAACGACAGCATGGTCTTCCACGTGCTTTTACGATTCGAAATGTTCCGCAAACGAAACTCTCTCTCTCTCTCTCTCTCTCTCTCTCTCTCTCTCTCTCTCTCTCTCTCTCTCTCTCTCTCTCTCTCTCTCTCTCATAGCAGAGTATATAGTTATAGTAGCAGCAGCATATATATATATATATATATATATTATATATATATTATATATATATGTTATATATATATATATATATATATATATATATATATATATATATATATAAATTTTTTTATTATTATATATATAAATATTATTATTATTATAATTATTATTATTATAATTATTATTATAATAATTATTATAATTATTATTGGGAAGCCGCGGACTTGCTTTTATAAACCTGGAAATTAAATTTATATTCTCCTAATTCGTAGCGTTGGACGGGTGGTTAAAAAGGTCAGGGTTTTGCCTCGGTAGTGAGAGGTCGAGTTCTATTTTGATTTATGACCGATGGGGAACTCGAACATATAAAGACGTTAAGGCTTGAGGTGTTAAGGAAGTTTAAGCACAGATGGAAGGGATGGTGAAAATTCGTGAGTAGCGACCACGTGGGTGCGGGTGTGTGTGTGTGTGTGTGTGTAGGATATATATATATATATATAAAATGCGGCGGGCGGGCGGGACACAAGGCGGATGGGACATAAGCAAGCGGGCGGATGTGAACCAACGGTCCAGGCGGCGGGAAAACGCGGCGGGCTTGCGGGTCGCACCTGCGGGTGCGGGTTCGGGGGCCTGATCAAGGTTAAGACATCGTGCGGCCAAGCCCTAAATGAAACTCAAATTACCGTGGGCAAAATTGCCCATTATCGAAAAAAAAAAAAATTAGATGGGGGGTAAAATAGGGGTAATACTGTACGATGGAGGCTTCAAGAGTCTATGATACCCCTTTCTTCGGAAAGGGTGCTAAAATTAGGCTGCCAAAAAATAGGGTTGCCAGAAAATTAGGGTTGCCAAAAGGTCAAGGGCAGTCAAGGTCAAGGCCAAAAAGGTCAAGGCATGGTAAAATCACCCTCAGGAAACAACATGGCGGTCAGAAAAGGTCAAGGCATGGTAAAATCACCCTCAGGACAAGGACAGGTAAAATCACCCTCAGGAAAGGTCACGGAAGGTAAAATCAACGTTGGTCATTTTGACCATCGTTGTCCGGAATGACCCCCTCCTACTATTTATATATATATATATATATATATATATATATATATATATATATATATATATATTAAAGAAGGCCTAAAAAAAAATAAAAAAAAATATCTATATATATATATATATATATATATATATATATATATATATATATATATATATATATATATATATATATATATATATATATGCCTATACACTGTACACATAATTAAGGTAGCTCACCAATGCTTCTCATAATTCATAGATTCATAGATCCGCTTCCGCAAATGATTTATGCGGATGCGGATGCGGATATCCGCGACACCCTAATATATATATATATATATATATATATATATATATATATATAGTGTTAGAAACACTATTTATATTTATATATATATATATATATATATTTATATATATATATGCTAAGGCTATGTTATGTTATACATATAAGATATATATCAGCTGTCTGATTAGTTGTCGTTGTATGTATCTTTTAAAATTCACACGCCGCTAGTGTGGAATACATTGCTGGATTGCTGGTCCAATTTTTAGTCCTGAAATGTAAAAAAATTATGTTCAACTGGTTAATACATATGTAGTGAACATATTTGAACTTGGTACCCCTCACATAGGAAAATGTAAAAAATAAAAAAATAAAATTATTGTTATTAATTATAGTAATATGATTAGAGAGCCTATTAGATATCTTTATTGGTTACCGTTAAAATAAATAGACTTTCTATTAAATTTGTTTTTTTATTTTACTAAAGAATACCCTAAGGGTATACCGCACCGATGGCAGGGAGTCGGGTCTTCGGCCCTGGGGAATCCAAGTGTGGTAGACTACCTTCTCCGGGAGGTCCTCCCGAACCCCGCCTCTTTGGTATTTTTAAAAGTCGTAGTTCCTCCACCCCTTCTACGGGGGTATGGAAAACGTCCCCCTATGTTCCCGTCGGCTCGAGCCCCCTAGTGGCCGTATAAAGCAAAATTTAATAGAAAGTCTATTTATTTTATCGAGAAACCAATAAAAGGTCTCTAAATAGGCCTTCTAATCATATTACTATAATTATTAACAATAATTTTTTTTTTTTTTTTTTACATTTTCTTATGTGAAATTTTACCAGGATTCCAAATTTCCCTTTCTTTGTAGCTTTTTTTTTTTTTTTTTTTTTTTTTTTTTTTTTTTTACATTTCCAGGACCATCATTGTTCCATCATTCCTTCTTTTTTTTCCTTTTTTCTTTTTCTTTTTTTTTTTTTAAGATACATATGACGGTTATACTAAACGCTGGCTGAGTATATATATAGATATATATATATATATATATATATATATATATATATAGAGAGTATATATATATATGTTAATATATATATATATATATATATATATATATATATATATAGTAGCATAGCAGTATATATATATATATATCAATATATATATATATATTATTTGGGGTAATTCCGCTCACCCAAACGCCATTACCCCCCTTCGACATGTTTGATATTTTTTGGATTACTTTATGGCACACAAAAGCATTTTCAATTAGGTCAATATTTTAATCTATCACCTAATGCATGTAGATGATGTCAATTTTAATAAAAAATTCTAAATTAAAACGTAAAAAT
>JABUQX010115725.1:0-30000 GCA_015478945.1 Trachelipus rathkii | reverse complement strand
ATAAATAATAAAGTATCTATTTGGGAGACCATCAAGTGCTATAGTGCCACGCTCCCTTGGCTCTCCATCGGTCTCTTTCGTAAGACCATTATTTCCCTTAATCCCCTAATTAATTCCCTCAGGGGATTAAACCAGATTAATAAGGGGAATAGGTCTATAAAAGTGACTTAAGGGGATTAGTGGCCAAAAAAGGCCTCATGAAAGGGCATGAGGGAGTGCCAAGTGGGCGTGCACTGACAATAGTATTGAGCGCCTTCTCGAACAGACCCTTTCCTACTGACATGCTTTAAATTCTATTCATAAATGGGTAGAAACTAAAAACAGCGATTGGTGAGATGCATGACAAGTTGAACCCTCGTTCCGCATCTCGGTAGCATGTTCAGACATGTTCAAACCTTGTTCAGGTCTTGTCCTCCAACCTTTTTCTTTTCGTTGTTAGTACTTACAGTATTAGTACTTATTAGTATTAGTACTTACACTATTAGGACTTTTTTTTTACATGATACTACCACTCACTGGCAGGGCCCTTTTCAAAAGGAGGGGGCAAAAAGATAAATAAATAAATAAAAAAAATACAAAAAGAAAAACAAAAATTAAAATAAATGGAAAGTAAACCCACTGTCCTAATAAATTAGATTTTTTTTAATTATTTTGGAAATTTGTGGATTTTTTTGGGGCCCCCCAAAAAATTTGCAAAGCTAATTAAGGGAAAATAAAAAATTCTTAAGAATTTCCGGAAAAAAAATGGGCGGGGGGAAATTTTACCCCCCAATTTTATGAGCAGTCCTTGCTTTGGTAATCCAAGGGAATAGACCCTCGGAATACTGGAAGGGAGGTTTTTTTAAAAAAAGATGGAACCCTAACACTTTGATTATGATGTCATGGGAAACGGTTTTTTAAAAAAAAGGTCGGCCGCGATAAAATTATATAGTTTTTGGTAAATAAAATTTTGCAAATCCATATTTGTTTTAAAAATATAAAAATTAATAAAAAAAAAAAAAAAAAAAAACCCAAATAAGGGTGGGGGGGAAACCAGAAAAAAAGAAAAAAAAAAAAAAAAAAACCCTTGTTTTTTGTTTGTTCAAATTTAGGGAGAAAAAGATTAAAAAGAAATTTAATTAAAAAAAAATGGAAAAAAAAAAAAAAGCCATAGGATTTTTAAAAAAAAATAATTGTTTTGCCAAAAAGGTTCCTAGGCTTAAATATGGGAACATGAAATTTTAAAAAAAATTAATAGTGAACAAAAAAATTAAAAAACGAAAAAAAACCTTAAAAATTCAGAAAAATTAAAGAAAAAAAGGCAAAAAAAAAGAGAGAAAAGGGGGAAAAAAAAAAGAAAAAAAATTAAAATTTTTAGCAAAAATGTAAAATTAGGTTTAAATTTTAAAAATGGGGAAAAATTTTTCTTCAAGGAAAATAAGTTTGTTTTTAAGTCGTTTTTTAATAAATTAAAAAAAAATTGATTTTTGGAAAAAGAAGTAGGAAAAAGCCCGTAATAACTGATGAGATTTGTTAGAGGTTTATCCAAAAAAAAAAAAAAAAAAAAAAACCATTTTTTCCCAAATGCCCTTTATTTTTGCTTGTTCCTCCCCCCAGTGTTTTTTTTTACTTTTTGAGGGAAAAAAAGAATTAAAAATAAATAGTCGTGGTTAAATAATTGGGCCCCCATTGTTATTTTTTTTTTAGGTCTTTGGTTTTTTTAAATTGTGCTCATTTTTTTTTGTAAAAAGGGTTTTTTTTTTTTGCAATATGTTAAAAAAAAACCAAAAATTTTTTTTAGGACTTACAGAAATTTTGAAAAGTTTGGGGAACGGTAAAAAAAAAAAAAAGAATATTTAAAACGTTTTTTTTTTAATTTAGGGGGGGGGGAAAAACATAAAATGGGGATTTCCCAAGTTTAAAAAGCTTGGGCAGGCGGGCCCCTTTTTTGGGGAATTGGGTTATTAAAAACCCAACGGTAAAGAATTTTTTTGGAAAAAGGGGTAAGCTTGTTTTTTACCCCAGGGGGGGGGGCAAATTGCCCAAAAAGGGGGCACTGTTAAATTTGGATTTTTTTTTAAAAAGTCAGATTTATAAAAACATTTTTTTGTTTTTTGAGGTATTCCAAAAGATTGGACTGGAAAAAAAAAACGGGCATTATTTGTTTGTTGGCCTTTATTCTAATAAAAAAAGGAAAAAAAAAAGGGGGGTAGGTAAAGGGGGGTAAGATTTGGAAAAATTTTTTAAATTTAGGGCCCCCCCAGGTTTAAAAGCCTTTAAAACATCTTCTGGTTTGCGTTTTAAAAGCGGGGTTTTTCTGGGAAAAAAAAAAAATTTTAAAACAAAAACTAAAAAAGGCGGGGTTTTGCTAAGGTGTACTTAAGAAAGGGAAAAAAAATATTTTAAGGAAAAGATTAAACAAAAAGGTAAATTTTTGTTATTGGACCTTTCCCCCCAGGCCCCAACGGTTTCCAAAGGGGAAAAAAAAAGGGTAAGCGTTCCTGTCAGGAACCCATGTAACTTTTTAGGGAAAATTTTTATGGGGGAAAAATTTTTTTTTTTTTCATTACTGGTATGTTTTTTTTCTGGCACCGAAGGGGGGGAATTCCAAGTTGAAATTTATTATTAAATTTTATACTTTTTTTTTTTTTTTTTTGATAAAAGGTTGGAGACTTGCGATTAAAAAAGGGGCTTTTTTGATTTTTTGAAAAAAAAAGGAAAAGATTTAATTTTTTTGCAAAATTTGTGGAAAAAAAAAAGATTACATGGAAAGTTTGGTAAAAAAAAAACATTGGGGATTAAAAAAAAAATGGGGGAGGGGGAAAATGGTTTTGGGGGGAAAATTAAGGAAAAAAAACTTTGTTGGTTTTAAACCAAAAACTAAAAATTGGGGCCCCAAAAATTAAAAAAAAAAGGGTTTTTTTTTTCCAATCATGGGGAAAAAAAATTTATTTTTTTTGAAGGGAAGTTTTTTATTTGGTGTCCCCCCACAGGGTTTTTCCATTTTTGGGCTTTTGGGGCCCCCCCCCACTGGTTGTTGGTTTCCCAATAATTAATTATTTTTAATTAGTTTTTGGAAGGGCGGAACGAATTAAAATCCGGAAACCCCCATCGTTTTTCCATCGGCAAAAATTGGGGGCAAAATATTTTTTATTGTAGAAATTTCCGTTTTAAAATCAATTTTTCTTATTGGATCCTAAATTCTTTTTTCTTTTTTCTTTAACTAAAATTCAAAAGTGTTAACATGATTTTAATTTAAAACAAAAAAATTATTAAGGGAATTTTAATATAATTTTTTTTAAAAACCTTTTTTTCCCCCCCAAAATAATTTCTTTTAATTTAATAAAAAAATAATAAAAAATTTAAATAAAAATTTAAAATAAAATTAAAAATTAAAATAAATAAATTAATAATAATAATTAAAATAGTTGAAACTTGGGGAAAAAAAAGGAGAATGGCCTTTATCAAAGACGAAAAGATTTAAAAAACAAATATACCCAAATGTTTTTAAAGTTAAAAAAAAAACCAATTATTGGAAGTGAATATTTAGGCGATGGGGGGGGGAGGTCAGTGTTGGATACATCAAAAATGAGTTACATTTTTTGGAAACAAAATTTTCTGAAAAAGCTAATTTTAACTATAATTTGCAAAAAAAACCCCCCCCCCCCACGAAAAATGTGTTTTTTGTTCCCCCTTTTTTGAGCCTTCTCTAAAAATTTTTTTTTAATATAAAATCTGATTTTTTTTAAAAATGTAAAAAACAACCATGTTCCATCAACATTTTTTTTTAAACGAATTTTTTTGGTAATAAAAATGTTTTAAAATCCCCCAGAAAATGGGGAATTTGTTTATAACTTTTAATTTTAAAAACCCAAAAATTTAGGGGGAAAATTAAAAAAAACCATTCGGTGTTTTCCTCCCTAAAGCTAGTTTTTTTCAATTTACAGTTTTCCCAAAAAAGAAAGTCTTTTTAAGTGCATAATTTAAAAAAAAAATTTGATTTAGAACCCCCCCCCAGGAAAAAACTTTAAAAAGGGGGCCCAAGGGGGTTTTTTTCTTAAAGTTTTTTGCGGATTTTTGAAATAACCCCAGAAATTGGGTGCCCCCCCCCCCCAAAACCCTTGCCCTTAAGTTTTAAAGGGGGGGGAAAAATAAAGTTTTGGAAAAGTTACTGGCGCCATAAAAAAAGAATTTTCAAAAAAAATTTTTTTTGATTCTTTTGATTTTTAAACTTTTTCCTTTTGATGGAAAGGGTTATAAGAAGTGGCCCATATAATTAATAATATTTTTGTAATTAAAATTTTACAAATTAAAATTAAAAATAATAAAAATAAATATTTCAAATAAATAATTAAAAAAAATAATTTAAATAAAAATTAAAAAAAAAATTTTTAATTTAAAAAATTTTTTAAATTTTAAATAAATTTTAAATTATATTATTAAAATAAAAATTTTTAAAATAATTATTTAATTTATATATTATTATTTTATTTTTATATAAAATTTTTAATATAAAATTAAAATATTAAATTAATATAAATAATAATATTTTAATAATATTAAAATAGAAATACTAACATTTATAAATTATATATTTAAATAAATTAAAATTAAAATAATTATGTCATTACATAATTGATTTTGTAGTTTGCAATCAATATTTATTAAATGTTTTTTTTCATAATATTTTAAACCCCCCCAATATTTTTTTTTTTTGCTTTGAATTTGGGTGTTAATGTGAAAAAAACAAAAAAAAAAAACAATTTTTTTTTCCAGTTTTTGTCGAGCCAATTGATGGCGGGGGGGGCCTTTTTTCTTTTTTTTGTTAATGCGGTTTTTTTTCCAATATCCACCAAACAACCCCTCAAATCCTTCCAGGGGGGAAAAAACCAAACCAAATATTTCATATTTTTTAATTAACCATTTTTTTACTTATTTTTAAAAAAAAAAGCCATAAAAAATTTATTTTTAGGGAAAAAAAACAAAACAAAATCTTACACAGAAGAAAAACAATTTCCCATTAATTATTTTAATATTTTTTCCCCATTTTTCACCAATTTTTTAGGGGAGAAAAAAAAAAAAATTTGCCCCCCAAAAAAAAAAAACAAAATTTGGTTAATTTTTGGGGTTTTTCCTTTGCGGTTTGTTTTTCGTAAGGAAAGGGGCGAAAACCTAAAGGGGGGACGGGGGTTTAAATTTAAGGTTTGGGGGCTTTGGGGCCTTTACTTTTTTTAACCCCACTTTAAACCTTTTTTTTTGGCCCCAGGGAAATTGCGGCTTAACATTTGGGGCTTCGAGAAGGTCGTTGATCCCCGCAAGTTAAAGCCGCCCCTTTTCTTAAAATTTCCTTCGGGGGGGAAAAAAAATGTTAAACAAATCGTAAAATGTTTTTCATTTATTTTATGGGGAAAAAAATTTTCCATGAGGGGAAATTTTTTTAAAAAAATGTGAGGAGTGCAGAAAGGTGGTGATTATTTTAGAAAAAAAGGGGGGGGCAAATAAAAAATTGAAAAATTTTTTTGAAAGAAATTGGGGGGGGGGGAAAAAACCCAAAAAAAGATGAAAAAAAAGGAAAAAACGGGTGAAAAAAAAATTTAAACAAGTGGTACTTTAGTGCTACAATTTAGGTTTTTTGTTGTGGGGCTGCTGGGAAAAAAAAAAAGGGAAAATGAAAAAGAAGGGATAAAGGGAAAGGGGAAACTTTTTGGGCGTGGGAAGGACGTCATTATTTTGGAAAGTGGGGGGGAAAAAAATTTGTGGTGGAGGAGGAGGGCTATTGTTAAAAATTTTTGGTTGTTGGTGATTTACTAAAGGAAAAATCTAAAAAAAAGTTTTTTTTAAATTTAAAGTTTTTTTTTTTAGTGTCCCCATTCATTTTTCCCAAAAACCCCCCAACCCAAACCCTTCCAAAACCGCGAAACAAAAAAAAAGGAAGGGGACTCTTGATGATACAAAGAAGCTAAAACTTATGTTTTTAAACCCCTTCTCCAAAAGGTTCAAACCCCCCCCTCTAAAAGGGGGGGCCGCAAAAAAAATTAAACCCGGAAAAATTTTGTAGCAAACATTAATGAAAATAAAATGGGCTTATTTTCAACAATTTGAGGGAGATTTTAAAAATTTTTCAACTTGGCAGAAAATTTAAAACCAAAAAAAGGGGAAAAAATGGGAAAAAAGGGAAAAAGGGAAATTCCCCCACCAAAAAAAAACAGGGGGAGGGGTGGTGGGGGGGGAAAAAAGGGAAGGGGGAAAAAAAAAAGGCCCAACTACAAAAAAAGGGGGGGGGCCAAAAACTAAAGGCCCTGGAAGGGTTTTAAAAGACAAAGTGAAGGAAAAAAAACACCCAATAAAAACTTCCTTGTTTAACGCAAAATAGATAAAAAACAAAACCCCCCACCCCCCCTTTGTTTGCTACGGGAAAAGGGGGCCGTCGTCAAAAAAAAAAAAGGGGGTGGTGGTAGGGGCGGGACCCCAAAACTTTTGATTCTTTTAACAAAGTTTTTCCCTCGAAGGGGCAAAAAAACTGCCGGGGCTTTTTGCGGGTTTAAAAACCCTAATAGGAAAAGGAGAATAAAAAAGCCCAAACCCAAAAAAAAACAAATTTTCGGCCGCCGGGGCAAAAAGGGAATAAAGAGGGGGTAAAAGTAAACTGGGGGAAAAAAAAAAATACAAGGAACAAAAAAAAAAAAAAAAAAGGCCAGTTTATAAAAAAAGGCCTTTTTTTTTTTTTGGGGGCCTTGGGAACTCGGGGGGGGGGGGGGGGGGGGGGGGAACTTTTTATTGTCCCAAAAAGGGGGGCCCCAGCGTTGGAAAAACCCAAAAGAAGGGGGACCCCCCCCGGCGGGGGCCCCTTTTCCCCAAAATTTTTATGAGGGGCGAAAAAGCCCCAGTAAAAAAAAAAATTTTTCCCCCATTAACAATGGGGGCGGCATGGAAAGGGGGACCCCCTTTGTAATAAGCTGGAAAAAAAGCGGGCCAAAAAACTAGAAAACAAAGAGGGGGAAAGGTCTTTTTTCCACCCAGTTTTCTTAAAAAAAACAGGGGGAAAAAAAAAACTTCCAAAGGTTTTTTTTGAGGGGGGGGGGGCCGGCCCTAAGGCCAAAAACCCGTTGTTGGGATTTTTTTGAGTTTTAAAAAAAAAAAAAAAAAAAAAAATAATTTTTTTTTCTGTTCCAATTTTGTTTGAGGCACCAAAAAGGGGGGGGGATTGGTTTATTTTTAATTGTCAAAAAAAACCAATTGCGAAGTTGTTCAGGTACATCCCTCTCCGAATCCGGAGATAAAATGGAAAAAATTAAGAAAAAAATCTATTTTGATACCTTAGATAGGGAAAGGAGAAAAAAATTTTGGTAATGTAAAAAGGTGGTTTTAAAAAAAAAAAATTTGAAATTTCCCCCCACCAAAAAAAATTTATTTTTCTAATCCCCCCCCCCCACCATGCTAGAGGGAAGGAAATAAAAAAAAAAAATTTCGGAGGAAAAAAAAAAGAAATTAAGGGAAAATATTGGGAACTAAAATTCTAAGAAAAAGTTAAAAAAAAGAGGGAGTTAAAAAGGTAAGCAATAATTTAAGAAAAGTTATTTTTGGTTTGAAAAAAAAAAGAAAAAAGGAAATTTCATTTAATTTGGTATAAAAGTAAGGAAAATAAAAGTACGGGGAAAAATAAAGAACAAGGAAAAAAACCCCCCTTTTGGGAGGGGGGGGGGAACCAAAAACCCCCCCACTAATTTTGGGACTGAAAAAAAAAGGAAGAAAAAAGTGCCCCCCCCCAATCCAAAAAAAACAAACAAGCGAAAATTTTGGAAAATGCGGAAATTTGAAAAAAAAGAAAAAAGGCTTTTTTTAAAAGGGGGACATAAAAAGTAAAAAAGCCCAAAAAGAAGGAGGGAAGGGAAAAAAACCCAAAAGGGATTGAAAGCCCCTTTGAAGGGGGGGAAAAAAGCAAAATTGGGGGACCGCGTTTTGCCCATTTTTTTTTACCTTCGGGGGGGCCCAAAATTGCTTTTTTGGGGCGGGAATAATTTGGTTTTTTTTTTCAAAGGATCAAATCAGAGATAAGTTTTTTTTCCCTTTTCCCCGTAAAGGCGTTCCTTAAAGAAGTTGGGGAAAAAAAACCCCATTAAAAAAAAATACTGGTTAGAAAATAGGAAAAAATTTTTTTTTTTGTTTTAAATTTTATCGTCCAAAGTAGGGAAAAAACCTTCGTTTGCAAAAAAAACGGAAAAAGCCGTTTTAAACTTTTGGCGGGATTTCGGGGAAATGGGAAGGTTTTTTTTTCCCAGATTTGAAATCAAAGAAAAAAGGTGAGGTTTTTGGAAAAATAAAGGTTTTTTTTTTCCCCAAAAAAAAAGATCTTAAAAGAATTTTAAGGAAAAATTAACCAAGGGGTTAAAGAAAAAAGGCATCGAGTTACTGTGGTAGGAAAGGAAAAATCAAGAAAGTTACTATTCCTTGTAAAAAAAAATTTCGAAATTTAAGAAATGTTACCTTTGCTCTTAAAGTCTAAGGGATTTATGATTGTTTTGATACTGTTTGAAATTAACATTTTTAAAAGGTCAAAATTTGTGGGAGTGAGGGGTTGTGTTTTAAAAATTTTTTTTTTTTTGGGCTCTTTTTCCCAAAATTTTTTATTAAATTTATAAAAAAATTTTGTGATTGAAAAACGTGGAATTTTTTAGTTTTTTTTAAAAACCCAAAAATTAGTGTTGTTTTGTTTTTTTTTTCTGAAATTTTTCCCCAAAATAAAATTTAGTCAGTTGTAATTTAATAAAAAAAATTCATGTCTAATTAAGACCACAATTCTTATAAAATTTGAAACATTTTTTTTTTACTATTTTCTCACTTTCGCATTTCTTCTTTCAATCCTCCTGGTAATATTTTACATGCATAAGTTTAAAAAAAAGAAAAGTTTTTTACTTTTGTTTTTTGTTTTTTTTCTGTGGTCCTTTTTTTTTATTTTTTGGAATTCTTTTAGAAAGAAATGGGAAAAATATTTTCTGTGAATTTATTTAAAAACCTGAACCAATTGCTGAATTTTAAAAAAAATTTTTTTGTCATTGAAATTTTCAAGAAAAAATTCAGTTGATGAATTTAATTTAAAATTTAAGGGTTTTTTTTTCCGCAAAGTGTTCAACAAAGAAATTTACCCCAAGGGTTAAAAGGGGGGCCTTTTTTAAAAACCCTATTTAAAAAAAACTTAATTATTTTTTTTATTTTTCCCCGGGGGGCCCCCTAAGGGGCTAAGGGTCGCTTTTAAAAATTGCAAAAATTTGGCTTTAGTTTAAGAGTTTAAACCCTTTTTTTAAAAAAAAGAAGAAAAAAAATTTTCTTTTTTTCTTTTCCTTATTTAGGCCGTTGTCGAGTTTGAATGTGTAAATAATCCTCGGTAATGGTTGCTCTGCAAAATTAATAAGGTAATATTTTTAAAAAGCTTAAAAATAATTAATAATTTTTTTTTAAAAAGGCTATTTTGGTTTTTATCGCTTCTTGTGTTGATAAAACTTCTTGGGAAGGGAATGGGAAAGGAGCTTTTAAGGGCAAGTATTTTTGTTTGGGGAAATTAAGTATTTCAAAACATTTTTCTTTTTGTTCTTTAGTTATTTTTTTGGCAAATTTTGGCAGAAGAAATTTGTTGGTTGTTAAGGGAAGGGGAAGGAATTTTGGGCAAAAAGGGGGGGGAAACTTTGAGTTGGAAAAAAAAAAAAAAAATTTTTTGAAAAAATTGGATTGAAAAGAAAGAAAGTTACACAAGGATAGAGAGAGGGAGGGGGATAAAGTTGGTTAGGAAAAAAAAAAAAAAAAAAAAGTAGTAGGGGGGGATTTTCAGGGGGGGGCCAAAGGGAGGGCGGGGGCATTAATTTTTAAGGGGTTAGGGAAAAAAACAGGGAATTTAAAGTGAAAAATCACCTTTTAGGGGCCCAGGGGGAAGATTTGGAAAAAAGGAAAAAAGGATTAAAAAAAAGGTAAGGGGTTTTGGAGTAATCTTAAGGGTTGACGGTTTTTTAAAATTAATTTTAAAAAAGAGTTTTAAAGGAAAAAAATAAGAAAATAAAATTTGATTTTTAAAAAAAGGATTGAGGGAAAATCTTTTCGCGAAAGGGGTTTTCCAAGGTTTTTTTTTTTCCCCAAGGGGGCCCTTTGGGGAAACCCTGCAGGTAAAAACAGGATTTTTCGGGGGAACTTGTCTTTCCCCAGATTTGGGGGGAGGATTCAAGGGAAAGTTTGCCAAAAGGTAATTGGTTGAGGGGTTTTTTCTGAAAAAAGGGAAGGGGGGGGGGGACTTGGATTAAAAAAAAATTGCTTTTAAAAAATTTTGGGGAAAGGGAACCTTCTTTATGATTAACCCCGATAAAAACCCCCTAAGGAAATTAGGGACCTTTTTTCAAAACTAAAAAATTAAAAAAAAGAAAAAAAAACCGAATGCGCAAGAAAGTTATTGTTTATTTTTTTTTTTTTCCCAAGGGGGGGCCCAAAACGGTGAAGTGGGATATCGTGGATTTAAGGATAAGGGATAAGGAGAAGAGATTGAAATTACTAAACAAAAAAAAATGTTTTTGATTGTTAAATCGATGAATTTTTTTTTGCATGGGGTGGGGTAAAAAAACAAAACAAAATTTGATAGAGGGGGCAATAATAAAAAGAGTCAATGCGAATATTTAAAAATAGGCAAATTTTAATATAAGGCAGATTTTTATTTTCCAAAAGAATGAACTTAGAATTAAAGGCTTTAAGGTTGGGGGGGAAGGGGGGGGGGGGGAAGGGGCTTGAAAAAATTTTTGGGGGGATTTTTTTAAAAAAAACCCTTAAAATTTTGGGCAGGGGGTCAGGGGGGGGGTGGGGGGAATTGGGGGGGGGAGGGGGAGGTGTTAAAATAGTGTAAATTTTAAAAAAAAAGTGTTTTTTAGGGGGGAAAAAAAAAATTTTTATTGTGTGTTTTTTCAAGAAAAAAAAAAATTATTTTTTTAAGTTTTAAATTTTTTGTGAGATGGGGGAAAATTTTCTTGGGGAATTTTTTTAAAAAGAAATTTCTTTTTTTTTGCTATAAGGCCTAAGATTTTGGGAGTTTTTTTTTCAAACTTAGAAGAAGGTGTTTTTAAAAAAGTGTTTTGAAAAGGGGCTTTTTTTCCAGTTAAAAAACCCAGGGTTTTGGCGGGGGGGGGAAACTTGTTTTAAAGCCAAAAAAAAAAAAAAAAAAAACTAGTTTTTTAAAAAGGTTTTTTGGGTTGTGGCTTAAAAAAAAATCTGGGATTTGAAATTTTAAAATAGCCCAAAGAAACGATTTTTTAATAAGTGGGAAAGGGATTAATAAAAAAAAAAAAACTAAAAATTGTTTTGCATCAAAAGGGTTTTTTTAAAAAATTTTTTAAAATGATTGATAGGCCAATTAAAAAAAAAAAAAAAATTAAAAAAAAAAAAACAGGGGCCATTTTCTAATTAAAATTCCCCCAAAAAAAAAAATGTTTTTTTACAACTAATCAAAAGTAAATTTTAGTGCCTTAAGGGGGGGAAAAAAAAAAATAAAAAAAAAAAAAAGATTTTGAAAAAAAGGGCTTTTTCATTAAGGGTTTTATTAAAAACCATTAAGAAATTTTTTTGAGAATTTCCTAGGGAACAATTTAATTTTTTGGCATTTAAGTATATTAGATATGGGCCCATGGGGGTAAAGGGGAAAAGGAAAAAGGGAGGGAAATTTTGGAGGAAAGGAAGGGGGGGACTTTTTTTTCCTTTTTGTTTTTTTCAGGAAATATTTTTTGGGGAAAATTTAATGGATTTTAATTTTAAACTTTTTAATTTATTTTACCCCCAACGAAGAGGGGGGAAAAGAAAAAAAGGGTTGGGTGTATAAAATTATTGGCGCTTTATGTTCTTTACAAAAAGAAATGGATCCGAAAATGACTCGTGTTTCTATTCCATTTAAAACTTTAAAACTTAAAAAATTTTAATTTTTTTTTATTTTCCATTTTGATTAATTGGAAAATTATTTCCTTATATGGTTAAGAATAATCCTTTATTAATTTTTTCCCAAATTTAAAATCGTTAATAAAAGGGGGAAAAAAAATTTTTAGGGGGGGCATTTCTTTTTTTTTAATTAAAGAAAAAACTTTTCCCCTGGCCAGGAAAAAAGGGTTGTAACTAACCTTTGATCTTTCCCGGAATTTTGTTTGGGGGGAAAAAAAGGGGGGAAAAAAAAAAAAATTGAAGAAAGGAAACAGGGCATTTTTTATTTTTTTTGCCCAACCCCAGTAATTTTGGAACCATTTTCATTATAGGTTTCAATTTAAAAAAAATGGTGAAAATTTTTTTTTTAATTTTTTTTTCCTTGGGGGGGGGGGGGCATTTCATTGGGATTCCCTTGTTCTAAAAAATTTTATGGGGGGACCGTAAGTAAGTTCTCAACTTCATTAAATTGATCTGATTTGTTAAACTAAAAAAGGGAATAAACTTTTTTTTGAAAAAAACCCCAAAAGATTATTTTGCAGCGAACATGCGGCAATAAAACGGCAAGATATTCCGCGAAGGCCGATGCTCCAGCAACAATATGACTAAACTTAAATTGATTTTGGAAGGCTAGAATCATTTGATGGATTGAAAAGTTTTTTAAGAAGTTGAGGGGGAAGAAATTTTCTACGTTGACATTTCTTCGGGAACCCCTGATGAATTTTAATTCGGAAACTAACCTGTAAATGAAAATTGTTTGAAATTTATAACAAAAGAATTGGCCCAAAAAGTTAAAATTAAGGGGGGAAAAAAAAAAGTCAATAGGATGTCCGAAAAAATGGCGGGAAAATTTTTTTTTTTAAAACCCCCCAAAATTTTCGGAAGGGGGAAAAAAACATTTGCCTTAGTTTGTAAAAAAACTGGGGAAACCTGGGGAATAAAAAAGGGGGAGTTTTAAAAAGGAAAACCAAAAAACTTTGTTTTTAATTTTTCCAGTGGGGGGGGGGAAAACTTTTAAAAAAAAACCAAAATTTTAATTTTTAATATTTCAAAGGGGCTGCCCCCCCAGGTAATTTGTTAAAAAAAAAGATTTAAAAAAAACCCCATTTAGGGGGCTGGCGAAGGGAGGAAAAAAAAAAAAAAGAAAACCTGGCTTGTGCTCAATGGAAGAAGATTTAAAAAAGAAATAAGAGAAAAGGATAATGAGAAAGAAGGCCCCCCAACCCAAAGGGGAATGTTTTTTAAAATTATTTTCCCACAAAAAAAAAAAGGGTAGTTTAAAAATTTTTAGGGGGGGGAAGAAAAAAAATATTATTTAAGGAGGGGAAAAAAAATTATAGGGAAAGAAAGTATTACGGGGGAAAAAAATGAAATGTAAACCAAGTTCAATAAAGGAAAAGGGGGCAAAAAAGGGGGGAAGAAAGAGACCAGAAAAAAATTAAAAATTTTTTAAAGGGGCCAAAGGGGGGAATTTAGGTTAATTAAGGGGAAAAAACCCTTTTTGGGGAAAAGAAAAAAGTTTTTTTAAAAAAAGGCCTTTTAATAAATTTTAAAAATAAGAAAAAGGAATGTAAACAAAAAGCTGAGATTGTTTCCAATTTAAAAAAACGACTTTTTTTTTTGAAAAAATTTTAGTGCTGATTTTCAAAAAAATTTAAGTTAGGTTTGGCGTTTTTTTTTTTTGTTTTCAAAACAAATTTTTTTTTTCCCCCCCAAAAAAAATGGCCTTATTTTTTGCTTTTTTCCCCAAGTTGTTTTTACAGAGGGGGAAAAAAAGGATTAGAAAAATTTAAATAGGGCGTTTTTCAAGGAAAAAGGGACTAAAAAATTAGGTTTCTTTTTTATATGGGGCATTTTAAAAAAAAAAAATAAAAAATTAGGGGGGCGCATAGGGGGGGGGAAAAAATTTTTTGGAATTTTTTTTATGTAAAAAAGGGGATAATTAAAAAAAAACGGGGTTTATTAGGAATTTTCAAATTATTGGAACCCAAAAGTTTTTATTTAAAAGGCAATATTTATTTGGTATATTTACTATCTTTTTGGTATATTTAATGTTTTAAAAAAGAAATTTCTTGAAAAGAGCGGGTAAGTTTAAAAAGGGGGGGGGCCATTTGCAAAAAAAGCCCCAAAAAAACTTTTGTAATTTGGATTTTTTAAAAAAAAGGTAGTTCAAAAAAATTAACCATTTTTTGTTGGGGAGGTATTAAAAAAAATTCTAAAACTTGGGGGAAAAAAAAAAAAAAAAACCAGGGGGGGGGGGGGGGGGCGGGGCAATAATGGTTTTGGCGTAGGCAGAATTTTATTTAAGGGGGGGGGAAAAAACAAAAAAAAAAGGTGTATGGGTACAGATTTTTGGGGGGGAAAATTTTTATTTTTTAAAAAGGGGGGGGGGAACAACAAAAGTTGGGTGGAAGAAGTAAGTCTAGGGTTTGTTTTACAATGCGAACTTTCCTGGAAAAAAAAAGTTACTTTTGAAAAGGGGTTTGTTATAATATTTAGAAAGATAAAAAAACCAAAAAGTAAATTTGTATTTTTTTTTTGGAAACTCCCCCCAAAATTTACATTTTCAGGAAGGGGGAAGGGGCTAGGGGTTCATGGTCAAGGGACCCCAAAAAAAAACCCTTTTTTAGGGGGGGGAAATTTATGGGGAATAAAAACATTTTTTTAACTGTAATTCAAGGCGTTTAATTTCCTTAGAGAAGGGGGAAGAAATTTTCCCAGTTTTTGGGGCATTATTTTTGTATATTTTTTTTTAAAAAGGGAAAAACCTTTAATAAAAAAAGGCTTTTTTTTTTTTTTTGATTTTAAAGGTTTCCCCCCAAAAAATTTTAAAAACGGCTTTTTGATGAAAAAAAAAAGTTATTTTTGCAAATTTTTGTGTTCTCTACAACATATTGGTGAAAATGAAGTGTGGATTAAAAAAAAGAAGTTCCTTGTCTGAAAAAAAAAATTAGGAAAAAAAAAACAGTGAAATATAAAACAAAAAAACTTAAAATGGGGAATTTAAAAAAAAATTCCCCCCAATTTTTTTTCCAGGGGGGGGGGGGAAAATATGAAGAAAAAAGTTGGATTTGTTCCCCAACAGGCGGTTTTTCAGTGCTTTGGGGGGCCCCCCCCACTAATTTTTGTTTTTTCCTCCAAATGTCATGTTAAAAAATTGGGGGAAATTTTTGACCAGGGGGGGGAACCTTTAAAATGCCGGGCAAGTTTTCTTAAAAAGGTTTTGCAGGGAATTGTTACTTTTTTAAAAAAAGTTGGGGTCCTTAGGATGGAATCTCGGTAGAGGAAGGGGAAGGGGGATTTGCCAAAAAAAAAGGATTTCCAAAAAAAAAATGGAATTTTTTCTTTTGGATTAAACTTTTTTTTTTCTTTGGGGGGTTGGGTGGCCCCCCCAAAATGTTGTCTGGTCCAAAAATTGGGGAATTTTTTAATAGGGTTTAAAAAAAAAAAAGTGTTAAAATTTCTTTACACAAAATGGCTTTAAAGGTTTACTTCAAAAATAAAAAAAAGTTTTAACTTTAAGAATTATTTTAAATTTTGGGGATTCTATTTTAAAGGTTTTCTGTGGAAAAACCAAAAGAAAAAAGAATTTTAAAAGGTTGTTTTGGGATTTAATTTTTTAAAAGCCAGTAAATTTGAGGAAAAAGTTTAAGGATAAAATTCAAAAGTGTTTTTCTAAAGGGCCTAGAAAATTTAAAAAAACGTAAAAATAAAAAAGGATTTTGCCGGGGCATTTAGATTTAAAATCCGGCGCCCAATGTTGTTTTTTACCCAAAGAGGGCCCCAAAGAAAAGAATAAAAAAAAAAGGTTTTTTTAAAAAAAACTGTTATAGGCTATGTTAAAGGCCCATTAAAAATAGAAAGTAATTGTGGCACCAAAAGTTTTTTGGGGGGCCCCCCTTTTAATTTTAAAAGGAAAAAAAAAAGAAATCATACTTTTTATATGAGAGGGACAAATTGCGCAAAAACTTTTTAGAAAAAAACAAAAAAAAAACCCCAAGAATGCATTTTTTCCTTAAGTTGAGGCGGGTTAAAAAGCTATTTTTGAGGTGGGGAGAGGGCTAGATCTTCCAGAGTACCAATTTGTTTTTTTCTTGTTAGGGAAAGGTGGCGGATTTTTTTTTTTTCTTTTTTTTCAAAAGGAGGGAAAAACTAAAAAAAAAAAAGGGTCTAACCAAAAAAAAAAATATTTAAACAAAAAAATTTCTATGGAAATAAAAATTTTGAAAAAACCAAAAATTTTTAAAATTTTTTTTTCAGAGTTTAAAAAAGGGAAAAAAACCCCCATGGGGCCAAGGGTGACATTATCTGAAGGTCCCATTTAATTAAAAAAAAAAAAAAAATTAAAAGAAAGGGGGGGAAAAAAAAAAGCTTCAGAAAGTCTTGTTCCCTTCTGAAATACAAAAAGAAAAAAAAGCATTATTTCCTTTAGCCTTTTTAAATTTTTTAGGGGTTTGTTTAAAAAAATTTTGGGGGGGGAAATTTTTTTTAAGGGGGTCTTACATTTGATTGGTTCATTTATTTTCGTTTATTTGGGGGAAAAAACCTCGAAATTTTTTTTGCGGCAAACAATTTAAAAAGAAAAAGTTTTAAAATTCGGGTTGTAAAGGTTGGTTTTTTTTGCGTTATCATTTTTTTATTTAAAAATAAATAAAATTGGAAACGGGGAAAAGGATGAAAAATTTGCGGGTTTTTTTATATTAAAGCAAGTTTATTTGTTTTTTAAGTTTTTGCATTGTTTTTATTTTTTTTTTTGGGGGGGGGGGAACCATAAAAAAACTTAAAAAATTGGGTTATTAAATTTTGGAATGTTCCTAAATGTTTTGGGGTATTTCAATTTTAATAAAATTTTTAAATCCAAAATTACATAATCTTTAAAGGGGGGGCCTTAAAAAATTGGTGGTTTTTTTGTTAGTTAACAAAAAAAAACCAAAAAAAATTGAAAAAAACCAAAAAAAAAGGCCGAAAAATGGGTTTTGGCCCTTTTTGGAAATTTTTTTTTTGGCAATGGAAAGCCCATGGGTTTTTTTGGTTATGGGGTTGGAAAACCTTTTGCGGGCGCCCAAGTTTTCCGAAATTAGGGGGCCAATTTTTTTGTGGCTTTTTTTTTTTTACCTTGGTCTTCCTATATTCCCTTTTTAAATTTTTGTTTTTCCCTTAAATTTGTTCCTCTAAACAAAGGAATTTTGAATTTTTTTTTTCTGGGGGTTTTGAGTTAAAAAAGAAAAGCTTTAAAAATTTAAAAAGGCTTTGTAAAAAAAAAAAAAAGGGAGTTAGGGGAATTGTTTTTCTTTTGTTAAGGGAAAGGGCCGAAATTTTTTCCCTCAAAAGGGGAAGGGGGTGAAAAAAAACATTTTGATTTACAAAAATAAAGTTTTTTTAAAAACCCCAAAATTTTTTATAATTTCCTAATGTGAATTTCAGTTGTTGAAAATGGAACAAAATTTTAAAATTTTTTTCTTTCCATTTAAGTAGAGGGGGGCCACGGGGAAGGGGAGGGGGGAACCAAGGGGGCCCATTTAAACAAGAAAAAATTTAAAAAAAGAAAAAAGAATGAAATTCTTGATTTTAAAAAAAAAAAAAGCAGGCATGTAAATTTCCTTTTACATACCTAGGGTTGTTTTTAAAATTTTTTTTTGGGGGGAAAGTGGTTTCGAATACAATCTGAGGGAAGTTGTTTGAGTTGTTGTTTTGTTAAACTTCCGATTGGGGCAAAAAAAAAAAAAAACCATTTTAAGGGGGAAAGGTTTTTATGGATAAAAGGTATTTAATGGAAATATTGGGATTGGGTAATCATTTATTTTTTAGTTTATAATTTTTAGGGGACCAAGGGCCAAAAAAAATGGGGGGCTGGGGGGTTTTAAGTTTTTTACCATTAAGTTATAAAATTGGTTATTTTTCTTGGGCCATGTATTTTTGGGGGGACCCAAATTAATTTTTTAAGTTATTTAAAAAAAGGGGGGCAATTTTTTGTGGCGGATTTGTTTTTGGGGTTATTTTTTTTTTTTTTTTCCCCAATTAATATTCTATTTTTTTTTTTTTTGGGGGGGGGGGGGGGGGATCTTTATAGTGTGCGTATTTTTTGGGGTAGGATTTTTTTTTAAGGTTTTACCCTTTGGAAATTTCGGGGGGGGGAACCCAAGGCCCTTTTAGGGGTTCTTTTTTGTTTGGATTTTGGCATGGAGGAGGGCCATGTTTTTTGGGTTTAGTTGGGTTGGGGGACTGGGGGGGAGGGGGGGGGGGACCAGTCCCTTTTCGATAGGGTTTGTCCCATTGGTACGTACTTTTACTCTATTATGAGTGTCCCCCTATTTATTCCCTTTAATTGTTTTTTTATTAAAGCTTTTAAAAATTAAGATTTATTGGCATAATTAAAAAAAAAATCAAAAATGTTGGTTTTTAAACAAAAAAAAGGAAAGCAAAAAAGGGGAAAAGTTTTTTGCGCCCTTCTTTAAAAAACTTCCCCCTTTTTGTTTTCTCCTTTTAAACTGGACCCCAAAAAAAATCTTTTTTCTGGCCCTTTTTCCTTGGCCCAAACATCCTCTAAAGCAACCTTCTGTAAATCTTCCCCCCTTTTTTTTCCTGCTTGAATGGGTTTTTCTGTTTAGTTTCTAATTTTTTTTGCAGTTCCGGAGGGGGATCCATTTTTTCCTTTAAATTTTTTTCCAAACCTAAAAAAAACTTTTTTTTTTCCAAAAAAAACCCTAAAAAAAATGGAATTGTTTCCCATTTTTCCTTGTTTTTTCTTTTTTCCCTCCCCTTTTTCCCCTTTTTTTCTTTCCCTTGGTTCAAGTTTGGTTCCCCTAATTTGTTCTTTTTGGGCCGTTAAATTAAAAACAATTTTGATCTTTGGGTTGGCCCCAAATAAGGCCCCCCTTTTTGAGGATCTTAGAAAAGGGGAAATAGGGGGAGGAAAAACGGGGGGGCCCCCCAGATTTTGGGGGCCCATTTTTCCCTTTTTTTCCCCCCAAAAAAATTTTTGAGGGGGGGGAGTTGGTTTGGGGCTGTTTTTTTTTTCTGATTTTTGCTTTTTTCCCCCCGCCCCTTTTTGTTTTTTTTTTTTTTCTCGTTTTTCAAACTTATTTTTTCCCTTTTTTTTTTCCCCCCAATTTTGTACTTGTATAATTAAAATTTAAACTACTCCCTTTTTTTTTTTTTCAGTTGGTTTTGGAAAGGAAAAAGGGGGGCGCTTTTTGCCACCAAATGGGTTCTTAAAAAAAAACCCTTAATTTTTCCGGGAAAAAAAAAAAAGGAAAAAAAAAAAAGCCCGCTTCTTGGGGATCCTTTCTAAACTATTTCCCGCCCCCGCTATTAAAAAAGGCGCTGTTCAAAAAAAAACTTGTTTATTCCTATCTAAAAAGATCTTTGGGGAAAAAAAAAAAAAACCCCCTTTTTTTCTAAAAAAACCTTTTTTTTTTCCATATCTTAAGGAATTTTAATTAAAATATGTTGTTTTTTTTTTTTTTTTTTGTGTGTAAAAAAAAAACTCCAATTTTTTTCCCCCTTTTTTCTTTTTTCCGTTTAAAAGCCCAAAAAGTAACCAAAAGGCCTTTCAGCGCTTCGAAGGTTTTCTTTTCCCTAAAAAAATTTCTTAAAAAACATTTTTTAAAAGGTTTTTTTTTCCCAAAAAAGGGCCCCCTTTTGAAACCTTTTTATGGGGAGGGACCCTTTTTTTGCCGGGGTCGGGGGGTTTTGGGGGCGGGGCCCTTGGGGAAAAAAAAACCCAATATTTTTTTTCAAAAAAAGGGCCAAATTTGGGGGGAAAGGAGTAAAAATGGCAACCCATATCCCCCACTGGGGCCCTTTTTTTTCCCCAAAAAAACCCTTCCCCCTTCCCTTTTTTGGGGTTTTCCCTTTTTTTAAATTTGCTCCAAAAATTATTTTTTTTCCTAGCTTTTTTCAAAATTTCTTTTTCTTTTTTTTTAAAATTAAATCGGGCTTTTGTTTTTAAATTTTGGGGGCTGAACCTTTTTCTTCTTCTTTTTTTTGGTCCCCCAAAATAGTTTTTGGGGGTGTTTTCCCCCCTTTTTCAAGGGGTTTTTTTTCTGGGGTTTTCTTTTAATTTTTTTTTCTCCATTACCCCATTATATGATCTTTTTTTTTGCCTTAAAAAACTTTGTTTTCATTTAAAAAGTAACCTTCTTTCCACCTTTGCACCAAATCTTAAAAAAACCTCTATTTTTTTCCCCACCTTCATTTTTAAAAACCCCCCGGAATGGGGGGGGTACCTTTGGGGAAAAAACCCCCTTCATTCTTCAAAACTTTTTCATTTTTTTCGAATTTCTCAGTCTACTTGCTGTTCAATGAGTCTATTAACACATAATTTGTCTATCCTTTTCGTTTTTTCTTAATCCTTTTCCTAATTTTTTCTATTTTTTTCTTCGGCTGAAAAATTTTTTTTTTTCTGGGATCCTTGTTGAGGTCTCTCTCGTCCGTCCAAAAACCCTCTGTGGGGGAATTCCAATTTCTTTTAAAAAAAAAACCCCACCCAAAAAAAAAAATTCTTTGGGCCCCCCAAAAAATTTTTTCTTTTTTTCCCCCCTTTCTTCTAAAACGGGGGCCAATTCCTAAAACCTTTTCCCTATTCCTGTTTTTCGGACCGCGGTTTCTTCCTCGTTCTAAACCCTGTTTTGCAAAATTTTAAAAAACCATTTTTTTCCCCTTTACAACTTTTAAAAAAACATAAAAAACCAAAAAAAAAAAAAATTTGTCTTGAAAAGCTTTTTCAGGGGGTTTTTTTTTTTTTTTTAACAAAAAAAACGGGGTTTGCGCCTAGGTTGGGGCCCTTTTAAAAAGAAAAAAAAAACCCTGGGGGAAAATCTGTTTTTAAGGGGGGGGGGGGGGGGAAACTGCAAAGGAAACCTTTTTTTTCTTCTTTTCTCCCATATTTGTGCCTCCATTTTTCTTCCAGTATTAATTTGATACCAAAAGGCTTTTCTTTTATTCCCAAAATTCCGCCCCATTGCCTAACACTGATTTTTTTAAACGCTCTTTTTTCATTAATTTTTTTCTGGGGGGGGGGGCTCCTGGGTTTCCCAACCCAAAGCCTTGTGGTTTTGGGAAATTTAAAATAGCGGTTTTCCGAAGGTTTTTTCCAAAAGCCCCAAAAAAAGGGCTTATTTGGAAACTTTTGTTTTTTTTTTTTTCTTTGGTGCCTTTATATTGTAGATCATGTTCATATATTGTTCAGGGAACCCCCCCCAAGGCCGGGTGCAAAACTAAAACTTTATTAGAATGCAAAAAAAAAAACTTTTTTATTTTTTTATTTTTTTAAGTGTTTTTCCATTTTGAGAACTCATTAAAAACCCAAAAAACCCAACCCTTTTTTAAAAACAAACGGGGGGGGGCCCCCTCGTTGGCCCACAAGGGGGATTGCTGTAAATCTTTGCCCCAAACCCCAAAAAAAACAAAAGTTTTTTTTTGTTTTTTGGAATTAAAATTGGTTAAAAAAAAAAAACTTCCAGCTGGGCTATTTTTTTTTTAAAACTGTGTGGTGCACAGAATATTGTTTTGCCTCGGGGCCAAAAAAACCCCTTTTCGTTTTTCTTTTTTGTTGGAAAAAAAACTTTTTTTTTTCTTTCTTCCAAAAGGCTTTTTTTGTTTGGATTATGTTTTCTCAGCTCTTTTTTTTAAATCTCCCTTTTTTTCAACCCTTTTTAAAAAAAACCCCCTGTGCGGGTTCCTTTGCTTTCTCTGGCGTAAATTTTTTGCGCGGGCCTAAAAAGCGGGTTTTTGAAAAAAAACTTTTTGGAAGCGGTTTAACTTAAAACAAATTTCCCTTTTTTTGAAAAAATTTTAGGGCTTCTGGGAACCTGTGAGTGGTGGGTTTTGAAAAAAAACCAAAAAAAACTGCTAAAAAAAAAAAAAAATTTTTTTTTCCCCCCCCTTTTTAGGTTTTGGGGGGGCAAAAATTTATTGTTGGGGGGGCCAAAAAATTTTGAAAAAAACTTAAAAAAAAAATCCCCCCTTTTTTTAACCAAACCCCCCATTTTTTCCAAAAAAATAATCATATCTGGAAATTAAATTCCCAGAAACATTCCCCCCCCCCCCCCCCCCCCCCCCCCCCCCCACCTTTCTTCAATCAAAAAAAAACCCAATTTTTTTTAAAGCCTCAGGGGATGGGAAAAAACCCATTTTATTTTGTTTCGCAACCACCCCCCCACAATTTTACTTTACCCTTTTTTCCAAAACCCTTTTCCCCAATTTTTTAAAAAACCTTTAAAAAAAATTGTTTTCTTAGTAACTTGTAATTTTTACAAAAAAAGCCTTTAAAAAACCCCAATTAAATAAGGTGTTATATCTTAAACCACCCGAGTTTTTCCAACTCAAAATTTTACATGAAGTTACTTATGATGAGTACTTTAATGGTTTAAATTTTTCCCCTTTTTTTTTCTTTGCATTTTCTTTTCTTTCCCACTAAACCAACCACCCCAAAAAAAATACCAACATTTTACCCCACCCCCCCCCCCACCCCCCCCACCACCCCCCACTTCAAAAATCCCAAAACCGTTTTTTTTTTAACCCTTTTTTCCCATTTCTTTTGGTTTTTTTTTTTTTTCCATCACAATTTGAGACAAAAAAAAAAAAATTTGGCCCTTTTTTTTTTCTTAAAAAATTAAACCCCATTTTTTTTTTCCAATTCAAAAACTCTCTTCCCTTTTCTTTCATTCTTCCAAAAACCATTTTTAATTTTTTCCTTAACATGTAACATCACACGTAGTTTTTTCCCCATTACGATTAATATCAATGTTTCGCCGAAAGGATTAAAGGAACGCGGGTCGGCTTTTACGGTGATCCCACGGGGGGGAAACTTTCTCTTGGAAAAAAAAGGCCCATTTAAAAATTGACAAAAGGGCCAATTTTCCTTCTTGGACCCTAAAAAAAATAGATATTAAAAAGATCAAGTGAAGGTGGCAAAAACCCCCCAAAAAAAACCCAAAACTTTAAACCCCACCCCATTTTTCCCACCTTTTTTTAAAGTTGCCTTTTTTCTAAAACGGGGGGAAAACCGCCAAACCAGGACCAAACCGATGTTTCAAGCAAATTTTTTTTTTCTTCCCCCCCCCCCACACAATTTTTTTTTAGGGGAATATTTAAAAGAGGCTACATTTCGATTTTAATTTTTTGTCTGTAGGGATTGTTTGTTTTTCTTTAAAGGAAAAAGGGAAGGTGTGTTATAAAAAAAAAAGTTAAAATTTTTTTTGTTATGGTTATTTATTTGATTATTTTGGATGAAAAAAAGGATTTTGTTTTTTTTTTTAAAGGATGGGGTTTTGTTTTTTTTTAAGGTGGGGAGGGAAATGGATTTTTTAGAGTTTTTTATACAAATCTCAAAAAGAAAATAAAAACACAAAAGGGCCGAAAAAAAAAAACCATAAGGCCAAAAACTGGGAGAAATGTTCCCCCAAAATTTTAAAAACATTTTATTAAAAATTGAGACCCAAGTTTTAAGGCGAAAAACAAAAGAGGGGGATATTAAATTACATTTATTTTTTTATTAATAATTTAATTTTTTTTAATTAATATTAATTTTATATAAAAGTAATTTACTATATATTCAATTTTAATTATATGTAATTAATTTTATAAAATAATTATTATTATTAAATTTATATAATAAAATTATTTATTTAATTAAAAGAATTATTAAATAATATATTTATAATATAAATTATAAATTTATAAAATATTAAAAAATTTTTATAAATTAATTGATATTTAATTTACAATAATATTATTATTTAAATATATTTAATTAAAAATATTTAATTTTATTTAATATTTATAAAATTTTAATGATAATTATTAATAAATAATTAACATTTATCTTTCCATTTTTATAATATAAATTAAAAATGAATTAAAATAATTTATTATAATTATATCATTTATATAAAATATTCAATAATTTATTTAATTAATTATTATATTAAATTATATTTAATATATAAAGTAAAATTTTAATTATAATTAGGAATATTCATTATATTCTTAATGTATATTTAAATTAATATTATATATTATATATTAAATTTAATAATATAAAATATATTATTATTATATATTTTTATTTTAATAATATTTAATTTTAATATAATTGATGTGTGTTACGTGCCGTACTGATTATGTTATTATTTTCTCCAAAAATTTATAAATTTATAATGATTAAATTTATAAAACCAATCGTAGCTATTAAATTTATAATTTTATAATTTTTAGAAAAAGAATATTATTATAATTTAAAATGCATCGGAACAGACCTGAAGGGTAATTCACAGGGGGTGTTTGCCTAAACTTGGAACGGGGGACTTTTAAAAAAAGGTTAAAAAAACCCCGTAGGTTAAAAACTTGTTTTTGTTATTTTTTAAAAAAAGGATTTTTTTCTTTTCCCCCATTGGAAATTCCAAGGTTTTCTGGGGGAAACCCCCATTACGAATTCCCAAGCGCCTGGGTCGATATTTTTTGTAAAAATTGTAAGAACAAGTTGCTTTTCTCGTTCATGTTGAATTTATTAGTTAAATCATTAAAAATTTGGGGAAAAAAGGGAAATTTAATAAAATCTATTTTACTTAAATTATAATTTTCCTTCTTTTCCTTTTTTTAGTTTTTTTGAATTTAGAATTTTAATGCTTTTTATAATTATTTTTTTAATTTATTTAATAATGTCTAAACCCCTTTAAAAAAAATGATTTTTGTAAAAAAAAAAAAAAAAAAAAAAAGGTTATTTTTGAAAAAAAGAAGAATATATTATTTTTTAAAAATCATATTTTTAAAAAAAACCAACAAAACAAATTCGAATTTCAATTTTACTCGGAAAAAAAAAAAGTAACTTTTTTTGGAAAAAAGACCTGGGGGGAACGGTTGAAATACATTTTTTCCCAAATACATTTTTTTCCCAAATGCTCCGAAGATTAACAATTAAAAGGCGGGTAAATTTTTTTTTCCCATTTTTTTTCAATTTCACATTTAATTGTTTTTAAAAAAGTATTTTTAATTGTTTTTATTGGGCGGGGGGTAAAAAAGGCCCAGTAGTTTTAAAAAACTTTAAAAAAAAACGTTTAATTTTTTTTTTTTAAACCCAATGTTTTTTAAACTTATTTTTTTTTCATAAAAAGAGGTTCTTCCGTATCAATTTGAAAACCAAAAAAATTGAAAAACAAAAAAAGCCCCCCTTCTAAGGGGAAAAATTCTAAAAAAAAAAGGTTTGAAGTTTTTCCAAATTAAAAGTACTTTTGCTCACGTTCGAAAATTTGCAACTATTGCTACTGTAAAACCCATTTTTTATTTCTAATTTATACTCTTTTTATTATTATTTTGTAGCAATTTAAGATATATTGTAAAGTTATTAGAAATTTTTCCCACCGCTTGTTGAACGGCTCGTTTTGTTTTGAATCAGTCGGTGATGTTGAAGGTTTTCTTTGATTTTTTTCAAAGGGGGGGGTTTTCCGAATTTTTAGGGTTTTTCCCTGGTTTTTTTTTTTTGCCGAGACCTGAATTTTTTTTCAGGTTTTATTGATAAAATTTGGTTGCGCTTTCATTCTGGGAAATTACCTTGCATCTGGACATTCCGTCCTTTCTAAAATATTGAATTTTCAATCCCCCCCCAACCCGGAAAAAAAAAAAAAAAACAAATTTCCTTCCCAAAAAAATTCTTTTTTTAAAGTGCTAAAGTAAATAAGGGTTTTATTTATTTTGGTCGGGAAATTTTGAGTGTCCCAGGAGTGGGAAATTTTCTGAAAAAAATTTTTTCCCCTCCCCCCTTTTTTAACTTCCCATTTGGCCCCCAACGAAAAAAATTTTGGATATTGGGAAACGGGTTGTTTTCCCCCCCCACCTTACTGAATTTCCTTTGCTTTTTTTTTTTTTTCCTTTTTGGAAAAAAAAAGTTGTTGATAAACAATGTTTAAAAAACCAAAATAATCAAGAGAATATAAGAAAATTTTTTTAAAACTTTTAAATTTTTCGCATACCCCTTTTTTTGAAAAGTCGAATTTCCACAATATATATTTTTATCTTTTTTTTTTCATATAACTGGAGTCTTATTTATAACCTTTTTAATTTAAAATTAAATTTATTGTTTGGGCAAGTAATTTTGTTTTTATCTTTTATTTTATCCCACCCCCCCAAAAAAAAACCTTTTTTCCCCCAACATATAAATTTTAAATTTTTTGGAGGTTTAATTAAGATAAAAACATAACTTTTTTTTTTTTTCTTTGGGTTCAATTATTCTGGAAAGAATTTTGATTTTTTCTCTTTATTTGAAAAACTAAAATCATCCACTACTTTTTGACATTTATTTACTTATTTTCTTTCTACTTAAGGCCTGAAGAGGAAACAAATAATTTCCGATTTTTTTTTTCTTTTTCACTTTTGGAAAAAAAATTTTTATCTTTTTACTTTAGGGACCCCCCCCCCCCAACCATTTGGAAAATAGGAATTAAAAGATTCCGGAGGAAAAAAAAAAAATTTTTTTTTTTTTTTTTCTAAGTTTAAAAAAAGTTTTAAAAAAAAAACCCTTTCCTTTTTCAGGAGAAAAGAAAAAAACCTGTAAAAAAAAAAAATGGTTTATTTTTCATATTAATTTTTGCACCTTACTCCCAACCTTGGGAAAAAAAAAACTCCCCCAAACCCAAAATTTTTTTTTTCCCTCCTTGAAAAGGTTTTTTTTAGGGTTTTTCAAACCCCAAAAAAGGTTTTGAAAATCGACCAACGGGGGAGGTTTCCGGGAAAAAAAAAGGGAAAAACCAAATCCTTCCCTTCCTTTACGGCGAAAAAAGCCCCTTAAAAAAAAAAACCCTGCTTCCGTTTTAAAAAACCCCCCCCAACCGCTTGGATTGGTGGTTTTTTTTTTCCAGTGGGGGTTGGCCTGTTTTTTTTGGGGCTTTTTTAAAATATCAGCACAAATGCAAAAAAACCAAAAAAAAACCTCTTAATAGGAAAAACCCAACTCCGACCCCAACATTTTAAAATTTTTATTTTATTTTTCTAAACGATTCTTTTTATTGTTAAATTCTTTTTTTGGGGGGACATTACAAAAAATTATTTTTTCCCAATTCTTCTTTGAATTGTTTTCTTCGTTTTCTTTTTCCTTAAAAGAAAAAGAACGAGGGAAGAGGTAAAACCCCTTTTTTTTTTTTTTTCCCCCCCCCAACCCTTAGTTTTTTTACAAAACTTTTTTTTGATTTTATTCCCCAAAAAAGCGTTTGACGGCCTTTCTTTCCCGGCTTACATAATAAAAAAAATTTAAAAAAAGTGGCGGCTCCCCGGGAAATACGGTCTCTTGTTTTGAGTTTTTTTTTCCCTGCGGGGCTTTTTTGGGGCATGCCAAAAAAACTTTTTAAAGGGGGGGGAAATTTGGGGGGAAAACCTTTTTTTTTTTTTTTCCTCGCGGGTGAGGGTACACATTTTTTGAAAAAACATTTTATTTGGGGAAAAATCAATTCGATTCTCTTTTTCAGTTTTTTTTCTTTCTTTTCAAAAAAAAAATGCTTCTTTTCTTTTTGTAAAACTTTTACAAAAATTGGAACCCCAAGGAAATTCAAAAAAGAAGTTTTAGTTTAAAGGGAAAAATTTTAAAAACCCCCACCATTCCCAATTAAACTTAAAAAAAAAATTTTTTTTCTAATTTTTTTATTTAAAAACAAAAATTAAAATTAAATAAATTTGTCAGAAAAAAATTTCCCACCCAAAAAACAAACTTGGAAAAACGGTCTAAAGGAAACCACTCCGTAAAGCTTTTCTTGAATAGTTTCCCCCCAAAGAGGTTTTTTGGACTTTTCGAATTTCATCTTCTTTGCCAGGGCGTTCGCCTTTTTTTCCCTTAAAATCCCCCCAAACGTTTAAAAGAAAAAACAAGCGGGGTCTTTGCGTTGGGGTGGAAATTTCCCCAAAAAAATTTTAAAAAAAAAATTCAATAATTAAAAAAAATTGGGAAAAAAAATTGTAAGGGGAAATGAAATTTGTTAAGGGAGTTGGAATTGATTTTTAAAAGTAAAGGGGGACTGTGGGGGGTAGAAGGTTCCCCGGCCAAACTCTTGGGGAACCCCCACCCAACCCCTTTGGGTGTTTTCCCCAAAAAACCTCTGGGACCGTAAAAAAAAAATTGTTTCCCCAATATCATGAAACCAATCATACTTTCCTTATTAAGTTTCCCCGAAAAAAAAAATGGATTGTTATTTTGGGCCTTTGCTTTAAAATTTAAAAAACTTAAAAAAGCCCACTTGCGGGGGGGGGGGAAAAATTCTTTTTTTTAAAAATGTTGAAAAATTTTTCCCCAGTTTTTTTTTTTTTTTTTTTTTCCAGGGTTTTTTAAAAACCCCCCCAAACCAGAACGTTTCCCAGCTTAGTATTACCGAGTTTCAAAAATTTTTTTTAAAAAAAAAAAAAAAAACCTTTCTTGGCTTTTTTTTGGAAAAAGCAAAAAAACCCTTTAAAAACATTTGAAAAAATGGCCCTAAAAAAAAAAATTTTTTTACCCCCAACACCTTCTTTCTATTTTGAATCCGTTGGGAGTATAAAACCCTTCCTAGTTTCCCCCAAATTTTTTTCAAAAAAAAACCACAAATTCCCAAAAAAAAAACCTTTTTTCCCTTTTCATTAAAAAATTTCCAAAACCTTTTATTTATGGGGGGGGGGGGAAAAACTTTCCACCCCCAAAAAAAAATTTTTTCATTTTTTTCCTTTTGCTTTTTAAATTTCCTTTTTTCTTATTTCCTAAATTTCCTTTTAAAAAAACCTTTTATTTTTTCCCCCCTAAAAATTCCCTAAAAAAAAAACTTTCTTCCAAAAACCCTAAAAAACTTTTCTTGGGCAAAAAATTTCCCCCATTTTCTTTTACCTTCAGAATTAAAAAATTCTATGTTTATTACCAGTTTTAAAAACTTTTTTTTACTTTTAACCCCACCCCCCCATTTTATATAAATTTTCTTGAGAAAAAATTTTTTTTTTCCGGGGTAAAAAACCATTGGGTAGAAAAATTAGGCAATTTAGATTTTTTTTATCCTTAAAATTTAAAAATTTAGAAGGATCTTAAAACTAAACCTTCCTTCCGGGGAAAGGGAAAAAATATTTTTTTTTTAAAAAAAAAATCGGTTTTGGCGCTTTTTTTAAAAAAAAAAACCCAAAAACCCCAACCGAGGAAAAAAAAAATTTTCCCCAATAAAAAAAAAAATTTTCCCAAAGGTAGGTTTTACAAGTGGCAGCGGCAAAGAATGGGGGGTCTTATTGGAACCCCTTTTTTTTTCCCCAAAAGTCTTTAAAATTTTTTTCCTGGGTTTTTTTTTTTCCCAAAAAAACCACAAAAAGACTTTAATGATACAAATCTGATCGGGAAAAACGAAAATTTATTTGGAAAACATTCGGAAAATTCCCGATTTTTTTTTTTTTTTTTTTTAACCTCAAAAAAAAATTGGAAAAAATTTTTTCTTCCCAATAAACAATCTCCCCCCCCCCCAGGGGCCCCCCCCAAAAAACCCACCCCAAAGGAAAACCAGAGAACTGGAACATGCCTTTAGGGGGGAAAAAAAGGGGCCCAGTTGTAAAACTTTTTCTTTTAACCAACCCCAAAGTTTTTTGCTTTTTTTTTAAAAAACTTCTCCAAAAGAATCTTTTTGTTGTTTTTAAAAGGTTGGGGGGGGAAAAAAAAAAAAAACCCCTTGGGGGGGAAAAAAAAAAAATTTTTTTAAGTTTTTATTTTTGGAAGGAAAAAAACCCCCCAAAAAAAAAAAAAAAGAAAAAAATTCCCTTTTTTTTCCCCCTTTTAAAGGGGGTTTTTTTAAAAAAACCCCTTTGGGGGGCTTGGATTTGGGGGAAAAAAAAGGGGGGGGGGGGTTTAATTGGGTTTAAAAAAAAAAGGGGCCCCCCCTTTTCCCCAAATTTTTTTTTGGGATAAAATTTTTCTTCCCCCCCCCCCCCCCCAAAAAAAAAAAACGCTACAGCTACAAGAGGGGGGGGGGGACCCAAAAAGAGCAAAAAAAAACAAGGGGGTTTGGGAAAGAAACTGCAGAAGGAAATTCACAAAGCTAAAGAAGGGCAAAAGCAAGATTATCCTAAATTATAACCCAAAATCTTCCTTTCTTTTCCCCCCCC
>JABUQX010115724.1:30000-35624 GCA_015478945.1 Trachelipus rathkii | reverse complement strand
AAATTATTTAATCATGACACTCCAAAATATTTAATATAGTATATTATATATATCATATATATAACTTCATATATATATTACATATATTATATATATATAATTATATATATTATATATATATATAAATATATATATATAGAACCGCAGTAATATATATATATAATAATAATATATATATATATATATATATAATAATATATATAACAGGGTGTTACGAAATTAGGGAGGACAAATTTGGGAGGAATTATCTTTTTACCTTACAGCGTTTTGTCTTAAAATATTTACTTATATATATTTACCTGTAAAGTTCCTCATTTAGTAGGTAAATGAGTAGGAAAAAGGTGCAATTGATATGATGTATATTGGATGTTTATGTTCCGTAGCATGTGTTATTATTATTATTATTATTATTATTATTATTATTATTATTATTATTATTTATCATTATTATGTAATATCTCATATTAATAATTATTATTATTTTATTATTATTATTATTATTATTATTATTTATCAGATTATTATTATATTTTATCTAATTATTATTATTATTATTATTATACTTCTTTTTTATTATTATTCCTTACGTAACAAAGTTTATTACATTATCATAGTAATATTACTTATCATATAATTAATGTTATTAAGGCATTAATATTGTTTTTAGAATATTAGGAGTATATTATGATTCGCATTATTATTTGTATTATTATTAGTTATTGCTTGTATCCGTTTCTGAGTAAATATTGCTCGAATACTCATTTCAACAATATCCTAGTTATTTATTCAACCTGTCTCTATAATAAGGTTGGTACTATCAAGTAAACCTATATCAGTGTCCAATATTAGAGACAGCAATAACCTGTTCTATAGGTTACTTACTTTACGTTGCAGAGTTTCGCCTAGCCAACTCGTCACATCTACGCGAACATAAACACCCCAATATCACATATACCCCTTGCACCTTTCTAACTTATTTACCTACTAAATGAAGAAACTTTACAGTTTAAATTTATTAAGACAAAAAACGCTTGTAATGGTACCAAGATAATATCCTCCAAATTTGTCCCCCCTATTTCGTAAACACCCTGATATATAAGTAAAGGAATATATTATATATATATATATATATAATATATATATATATATATATATATATATATATACTATATTATAATATATATATATATAATATATATATATATATATATATATATATATATATATATATATATATCCTCACCCACCTTCTTTCCCCAAGAATATGTATATATTGTAATGTTCAAGAATCTGGGGGTGACTCAAGAACACCAGCAATGGCAGCAGAACATATAATGAATGGATGGAGAAATAATAATTAGTAATTAGAAAATAAATAATTGTAATAGTGAAATAGTGAAATGTAACTTGCGTGGAAAAAGAAATCATGCAGAGCAGAGCAAAACAAAGCGGCCCGCTGGGCCCAAAAGGCCATACTCCATTTCATAATGAATGAAGCAAACTTTCACTCGCACACAATGAAATGAAATTGAGATGATTGATTTAATTCTCATGCCATGCAAGGGATATAGCAGCCACAAGGTATATGCAAAGTAAACAATATAAAATAAGATTAGTCACCGCGAAGCAAAAAGCAAAGGATATTGGATAATAGAATCATCATAAATATTTACCTTAATTATAATTTAGAAATTATTTGCCTTGAGTATTTAAAATAATTAACCTACTGCTTTAAGGGTATGTAAAAATGATAATAGAGTTTTCAATATTATTTATCTAGAAATAATTAACCCTATATGACCTTTCGCATTTCATACCACATCAACAAGGTCAATAGGAAATTTAAATAAGATAATCCCTCAATACATACAATTTCAGTGCGCTGTCAATCGTTCCAAAAATTCCCAATAATCCCTTTAAAATATAATAGTGTACTATTTAAATTTTTACAATCTATCATAAACAAAATATATATACTATAATTTCTTTGTTCACACGTAATGCAACAAAGTTAAATTTTTAACACCATATAGTACGGTCTATAAAGGTTTACTTTATTAATGTCGTATAATTTGTATATTTCATTATGTAGGCACAACCATTCATAAATTAAACTATAAAGACACTGTTATATAGTATAATTTTCTTTGCACTAGACATAACACAAACCATGTAATAGTTTTTAATAGTTTTTCATTAACTGGTTTTACTAATGTTTCCTTTAAAAAGTAAAAGTTTCTTTCTTTTGATTCAACATATATTTTATTAATTTCTGCACTGGTTTATAATGTCATAAACCTATTTCAAAGTAGTTCCGAACCAATGCAAAATGGTAAGTCCTAAACCAGCTAAAACAAATTCGTAACCAGCTCAAAGCAAGTCCCGGCCTAGCTGACCTAGAAGTATTAAATACTAAATAGAAAATTTATCGTATAAAGCTATAATTTTTGTAGTTTTCATTTGTCATATAATATAAAAAATAACATATTTTCACATACCCCTAGATTTTCCTAGAGGCCATAAAAGAATCGTCGTAATAAGTGGAACCGTAATTGACCTATAAAATTTTAAATGGCTAAACTATAGATACTTTCTTATTAAAATTTTAATCTCATATATAGGTATTTTAATTATTGAATTATAAATTTAATTATACACAACATACCGTTGAAGGCCTTATAAATTTCGTAGGATAATAGATTTCGTAGGATAATTTTTCAGTGGAAAGCATATAGAAGAGCACTTGGACTCCATGATAAAGAACTAAAAATAAACAATTGACTTCCATTAAATTACAAATTATTACTTTCATCATCATTTGTTGTCCTACCAATTACTTAAGAATTCTTTATCTTACTTTTAACTTTTGTTGATCTTTAAAAAATATAAATATTTGAAGTTCTGGAGTTCTGTAATAAAGAAAGAGAAAGTAGGTAGAGATTTTTCTCTACAATATATATATATATATATATATATATATAAATATATCATTTATAGGGAATCTATGATATATTATTATAATATATATATATTATCTATATATATATATATATATATATATATACTATAATTATACTATATTTATACTATATTTTTCAATCTTTCGTCTGAGTTTCGATATTCAATATTTGAATATCGATATATAATATAAATTACCGAAAACCTTTTGAAATATCGAGAGTTAAAAAACAAAGAAGCTCTCATTTCGGATTTTTTACTTTATAAGAATAAAGTTGGATTCGCTTGTTGGCTAACTTAAAACTTAAAGATTTATTTATTTATTTAGTGACTTTTAAAATTTTGAATTTATTCAATTTTGACATATCATAAATGAGAATGGCCTTTACAAGTGTTGCTAAAGCATTTACATTTAATCACAAAACAAAGCAGGTAAATAATATATTGGCAAAATTTTTTAAAGAAATAGCGCTACAATTTTTATTATTCTAATGACGAAAGATTCATACTAACTAGGGCAAGTAAATCAAATTATTACTTATTTATATTATTATATAATATATATATATAATAATATATAACTATATATAATATACTTCACTATATATATATATATAATATAATATACTTAACTTATATATATATATATAATCCTATATATATATATATATATATAATATATATATATATATATATATATATTTATATATAATATAGTAATATATATATATATTTAAATTTAAAGATTTATTTATTTATTTTAGGACTTTTAAATATTAATTATGTCATTGTATACATATATATTTATAATGAGAATGGCCTTTACAAGTCTTCCTAAAGCATTTTTTGCATTTTACAAGACAAAGCAGCCGTAAATAATATATGGCAATAGTTTTTAAGAAAAACCAGGCTACAATTTTTTATATCTCTAATGACGAAAATTCAAACTAAACTAGGGCCAAGTAAAATCACTACTATTATATTATATATATAATACTATTATATATATATATATAATGTTATATATATATATACCTAATATATATATATATATTATAGTATAATATATAATATATTATATATAATATATATATATATATATATATAATATATATAATCATTATCTTCCTTGGCGGGCTTCGCTCGAGCCCCCTAAAAGGAGTTTTACCCTTTTTAGGGGCTCGAGCGATGGGGGACGAAGGGGGGATGTTTCATACCCCGGAGGGGATGGTCGGAGGAACCCCCCGCGACACCCAAAGACAAAGAGCGGGGCTCCTGAACCATCCCCGAGAGGCGGGTTATTAGTCCGCCCCGTAGTCCACCTAGAGGGCCGAGAGACCCCGACTCCTGACATCGGCGCGCGGTCTACCCGTGGGTATTCGTTAGTTTTAACACAACCCCAACACTCGGGGCGCCCTATTTTTTTGCGGTCAAAGTCTTTTTTTTTCCTGTGCCATGTATATGCAACAATGTGTATGCCTTACTGTAGGGGCTGTCTTTCTATAATTACATGTCAGCTTTATATATATACATATATATATATATATACTATATATATATATATATATATATATAATATATATATATATATATATATATATATATATATATATATATATATATATACTATATATATATATATATATAATATATATAAAATATCGAATTATATCGATATATATCCAATACATCGATATATCGATATTAGTATCGATATTAATCGATATTAATCGATGGAAAGATGAATATTTACCTACGCGTTATATATAATAATTATAATATATATATATATATATATAATTATAATAATATATATATAATATATAGTATATATATTATATATATATAACTATATATATAGATTCTAGATATATATTATATATATATATATATATATAATATGTTTAAATCAGTTAAAAACCACAAATATCTCAATCCATATCTCAAAAAACTATACAATAGCTACAGGAAAAGGGAATACCATTGTTGGAATACTGGTAACATTTTATGCGGAAACTAAATAAAAAAAAAAAAACTCATATTTCAAAAACCTACAAATAGCTACAGCGAAAAAGATTACATTTTTTGGAATCCTTGTAAATTTTAGTTAGGAAATGTAAAAACAAATTAAATTACAATAATAAATCATTGCTTATCTTTTTATAGGAGTATATATATATTACATACTATATATATTATAATAGTATATATATATATATATACCTTAAATAATATATATATTATGTTGTAAAAGGTAATTACACGGTGCAAATGTAGGCATATGAGCCGACGGGCGAACAACGGGACGTTTTCCATACCCCGTAGGGGAGGGGCGGAGAACCCCCGCAACACCCAAATACAAAGGAGCGGGGGTTCCGGAGACCCTCCCCGGAGGGGGGAATATAGTCCTACCCCGTAGTTCCCCGAAGGCGAGAGACCCCGACTACACTGCCATCGGTGCGGCGTAATATCCTGTAGGGGTATTTCATTTAGTTAAAAAAAAAGCCAACTTTAATAGAAAGTCTATTTATTTTAACGAGTAAAACATAAAAGGTTCTACTAAATTAGGCTCTGCTAATCATATACTATAATTCATTAACAATATTTTTTTATTACTTATTTTTTTTTACATTTTCTATATACTTAAAATTTTACCAGGATTCCAA
>JABUQX010115724.1:0-25000 GCA_015478945.1 Trachelipus rathkii | reverse complement strand
AAAATAAAAGTCCTTCAAGTTTACCAACACAAATTAATGGGTTACTACAAAATATAATATATAAATTATATGAGTATAGGAATCTGTATATAATTATATTACCCATAAGATTACCCTTAAGGTAGCTGAAAATGATTAGAGATTAAAGAGAGTCTTCTAGCGGTTGATCTTTCTTCTTTGACTATATCATACCATATTTGTTCTAAATGATCATTTCTTATTTCAGCATTATTCTGCCATTGCAATTGTTGCATGGTCCAGCAGACCCCTATACGAATTATTTCTATGGAGCAAGCATCCGTATTCCAATAATTTTAATGGGGGTGTACAGGTTTTGATTATATGGCTGAATATCTCTATATCGTGATGATGATTGGGTCCTTATATCACTCTGATCATTTGAAGTATATTGCGAACAATAAGAATTAGTTGAAACATTTGATGCATATGTTGTATCGTAGAATTATATCCAGGTTGTGGAGGAGGAATCAAAATACCTCTTTGATCCATGTACTGGCGATCTAAGGGATTTTCCGTAGGGAAATTCATATATGTACAAAAATTCATTAGTGAATTATAAGGAATCTGTGGAGGGGGAATCAAGGGAACGCATTGATTCATATCAGTATGACCGGAAGGATCATACGAAGGAGTACTACAAACATCAGGAGAAGTATCACAGGATTCAAATGTAGATGCCTGGGCTCCAGGTTCAGTAAAAGGTGTAGTAGACTCGATTTCTATTGAATCCGTAGTTTGTATTACGTCATGAAGAATACAGTCAGTTGTTTCTAGATTACAAATTGACATCAAAGGACGATGGGTTTTTCTGTTTCTAATACAGGGAGCAATCTGATATGGTCCTTCTGACCTTGACAGTTTTAACTCTGGATAACGGTTCATTAAAGCTAATAGGAAATCTCTGGTTGGGTGTAAACCATCAGGCATTAAAGGAGAATTTAAGATGGATGTAATTTTTTCTAAATATTTCATATGGGGTGTAAGCATCCCTTCAGGGCAATTTCTATCGGTTCTATGATGGAAATCCAGAACGTCATTCCCGAAAAGGAGATTTTTATCTGTCCATACATATCTTGATTCTGATAAAGATTCAAAACGACCATTGCTAATGATAGCATGGTTTCGTATTACTTCTGGTGATAATGTTGGGTCCTTTGCCAAGTAACCAGAGAAGACTTTCCCCCAATCTTTTTCCAGGCGTTTGGAATTAAAAGTATAAAGATCTTGGACTGGAGGCAACATCAGGTAAACTTTGGCATTTGCATTTATCCTTTTTACTGCCACGGTTATTTCCTCCATGATTCCTGGTACACTATCTACTTGGAAGTTATGAACGGGCTCAAACACAGAAGTTGTTTTTCGTGTTGTATCATTCGTTATATACTTCCTTTGCCACACCATCGTCGTAAGTGCCCACACTATTACATATTGGACTTCCTTCGTCATTTGACTCTCCATCCTTGTTGGACAAGCTGATATATGTCTTCCGGAGTTGAAGTCCACCTTCGCTGTGATGTTATATTTCGCTTTCAAAATCCGCTTTTCATTGCGGAACAGAGCAGCATGCTGACAGTCCTACGACTAAAATATGTGGCATCTTTTAATTCTTTCTCAAAAAAAAAAAAAACACTATAAACACTATAAATTTATTAAATGGTGTTGTGTTTAATTAGGTGTGGGGAATAGAAGTGGTGCAAAAAAAACAACAACAAAATAAAACATTATTAGTACATGAATATACTATGAAATTTTACATTACATGCATAAGAAATAAAATGTAATCTTTTAATACCATTTCTCAATTAATACCATTTCAACAATTTATTTGCGAGAGAATTTATTAATTGAGAGTCAGTTTGCATATAAAAATTCATGCTCGAATTACGAGATTATCTTAATCTTATTTAAATGTTTATTCCCTATTCTAATTTAGAACACACAAGCACACTATTTATCAAAAAGGAAAAGATAGGACAGCATAAGACATAGAGACAGAAATTTATTTAGCGATAAAAAAAAAAAGATTTATTTATCAAGGAGAATTTTAACTTTAAGGGAAAATTTTAAGGGGAATATATGAAATAAATTGAAGAATTCTATTTTTATAGATTAGATTGCCTCTTCTTCCGGCGCACATATTCTAATGCAGTCGTTAGGACGTGTTTAAGATCTTGCACTTGTCCCATACTCCTAGTAAAGGATCGGGAAGGCAAAGATGAAGGTATTTCATCTTCATGTACGAAAGTATAATTGCTATGGTCCAATGCTATATCCTCCGGATTTTCGAAAACCTCCATTATTATGCGAGCGGGTGATCTCGGAACAGGTAACAACGGGGATGAATATCCGTCCAGCCGAATCTTTCCAAAACCATCGGTTGGGATTGATGAAGAAGAAAATCCATGGAACTCAGTTTGCTCTGAGCTTGAAGAAAAATTCAACCCCAATGGACTTACTTCTTGTAAGGGCTCCCGAATGTCCCCATAGCTTGTTAGGTTACTGGTAATCGGGGAAGTTGGCCTATCCCGAAAATACACAGGTTCGGTAAGAACGGGTTCCTGGTCCACCAATACCCTCGCGGAAGTTGGGAGAGCATGGTGTTCTACTGCTATCGTTTCCTCCACGAATCCATCTGGTGATCTGGATGAGGGAGGGCAAATGACAGAAGGATACTGGAATCTCAAGGGATAATTGTGTGGATACAGGTCATGAAAGTCCAAGGAAGGTGTCGGGAGTGCATCCTCCATTGGATCCAAAATGTTAGTACCACTACTGTCTGCTGAAGAAGATGTAGATGAATCAGACTTCTCAGCAGGAGGGAGAACAAACCTAACCCTATGGGGTACATGATCTGGAGTTAAACATGGGGCTATATCAGTAGGACAGCTTTCCTCTACTTGTTGGATATCCCATACGTTTACTTTCTGGGTTAATTCCATGATTTTTGGGAGAAAATCGGGTAACGAATTATATTCATCAAGGGATATTGGGTTAAACTGCATAAAGCCTTCGAAATTGGCATCCTCTTCTCCTATGGAATCCAAGGTGTCATCAAACAAAGAGGTGTCAGAGACAAAGTTAGAAAAATCAGATGAGGATTCACTGTCTTCCGATGACTCATCCTCAGATATTTCTAAATTATCCATCACTTCAACAGCTTCATCTTCTTCATCGATATCGAAAAAGGCTTTACAGGTTTCCCTATTACGAGAGAGATATTTACGTAGGTATTCTGGCACATCTATCCATCCTCGTAGATGGGAGAAATGGACTTTGTGTAGTTTACCTAATGGATCAGCAAAACGGCGGATCACATAAGTTACCTTATTTGGATTGACATCCATAACTAAAAAGGGTCCTTCCCATTTGCTATGGAATTTCAGGGCAGCGCTTGGGCCGGTATGGATGACTTTCCGGGCCACCTTCTGTCCTGGCTTGAAAGGCTTAAAATTAGGGCTACCTTCTTTCCAGTACTGGGGAAAGGTGTGAGATGGGGAATGCGCTTTTTGGAGCAAGAAGTTCGAGGGGGACATGTTTAAGGCTCTATGACAAGTATTGTTATAAATTAACACAGAGGACGGTAATTCTTCGTCCCAGTTGGTGGGCTGTTCTAAAACCAAACACTTGAGGATTTGTATTAAGCTTCGGTTGAACCTCTCACAAATGCCGTTACTTGTGGGATGAAGAGGGGAAATCCGAATATGCTTAATATTGTGCCGATGTAATGCCTGCTGAAATATGTGTGACGTAAACTCCATTCCATTATCCGTAAGGATACGATTTGGGATTTTTGGAAGGAACGAGAGAATATGATGTTCTAATTTTCGAGAAACTGTGTGGCTAGTTTTATCGAAAATAGGTACGACGGCTACCCACTTGGAGTAGTGATCTATGAACACTAGACAGTATTTATTTCCCTTTAAGGTTTTGGAAAATTGCAGCAGGTCCATAGCGCAAAGATCGAACGGGGAACTGGCAAGGATTTTTAACATAGGAGGAGTGACGTTTGCAGAGCAATTCTTTTGGGTTTGGCAAACGGGACAACATTGGACAATGTCCACCACTACTTGGTTCACTCTCGGATGCCAAAACTGTTTATAAATTAGCTCTAACATTTTATTTCTTCCAATATGTGCACAAGAGATGTGCAGGCTCAAAAAAATGTGCATGAGAAAGTCTAGGGAAATCATGCACAGCAGTGCATCTGTCTTGGTTTTGTAGTATAAGACATCATTTTCCATGACTATTTGTGTCTTATGCATTGGGTATTGAAGGGGTACCTGTTGCCAGTTGACATTAGATTTCTGAAAACCTTTCAATATAAATTTTAAAATATGATAAGAATGTTGATCTCTTAAAATATCGTTATCGTCCATATTGGGAAGCGTAACGCTTATTTTTCTCATGGGGATGTCTTGGGTTGAAAGCGAGGTATCAGTCTTTTGTTTGATTCCATCAGCTACAACAATCACCTGAGTTCCGTGAATATAAATTAGCTGTAGGTGAGATAAATCAGGCAACAAGTGATTATCTCTAAGGGCTGGAGTTCCCAATATTAATGGATGGTCTACCATGTATTTTTGGAGAACGATGAAAAAGTCTGATAGATGGGTACTAAACCCATATGGAAATTTCAGCTGTAACTTAACATAATGGGAGATTGGGATACGCTCCTTCTTTCCGAAGCCACTTATCGCATCCACGCCCACTTTTAAGGATGGTAGGGTTTCTTTATGGTCACCCAACGATGATACTACCTCCGAACTTATTAGGTTAATACCTGCCCTGCTGTCTACAAGACATTTGATTCCAGGAGGAGGCAAATCATCCAAGGTCACGGTCGCTCCTAGGGGATCAATATCCACCTGACAAAGTGCTATATGTATGACCATTCCCTCGTCCAGGTCCATCAGATCAGCACACAGGAGAACCAGCAAACTTTTTTTCGGGGTTCTGAGCAGTAGTTTTCTCAGGGAGTTTTACTACATTCTCTTTTCCGTGTGATGGCAACGTAAAGAGTAAGTTTAGATCTTCATCCATATGGTCAGATTCTGGAGAGTCCCGTCCCGATGTCTCTCCCACAGGCTGACTCAAACCTGGGGGACTTAATAGTTTAAAGGGATCTATTCCTCTACATTGACCCTCGAAGTGAGACGCCTGACAAAAAGCACACGGGTCAAAGTAAGGTCTTGTAGATCTTGGGGACCGGGACTGTTCTCTCCTCGAGGGGGACCGTCTAGAGAAAACTTTCTGGACAGGAATGGTTCCATGGGCATCATTATTTTCTGGATGAGCAGCTGCATCTTGACCTTGTCTAGGAGGCGTCCTATGAGTACACCTCATACCAGAGTGTGGACCACCACAGAACGGGCAAGTGAAAGTTCTGGGTTTCTCGCAGAAATCACAGACGAGGACCTACATTCATCCCGAACGGCCCTTTTTTCTTACAGTAGCTACAAATTCCCAAGAATCACGGTGATCACGGGGACGAGTACCACCGGATGGTTTCACTTGGGAACCCCGATTTGGACGACGTGGTGACGAACGAGATGATGAACGACGGGTCAGTTTTGGAGGCGGCGACAGACTCTTCCTATCCTGAACTGTTTCTAACCAGTTAGGGTACAGAGTATTAATCTGTATAACCGACTCGGTTGACTCGTTTAGCTCATCTCTATGGGGTTTCCTATGACCATATTTCTTTGAGTATCTCTTCTCTTCTGAATGGTTTGATGAATCATGAGAGATGGAATTAGGAAAGTGATCGTTGTCGTTTTCTAACGAGTCAGCATAACTCACGATCTTTTCCCATGAGACTCTGGTGCTTACCTCATTTTCCATCATCTTAATATATTCGCGGACGCTTCGTTCGATATAAGGCGGAAGACTACATAAAAATGCAGTTCTAAGGGAATCATGTTTCCGCATATCGATTCCGTTATATGCGCGTCGCGCTAAGCGTTCCAAACGAAGAGCGTACATTCGGATGGATTCCTTATGGTCTCGACGAGCCGAGTGATATTTATGCAAACGGGACTCGTTTCGACGTTTCTCTTCATCGTAAAACCATGAAATTGGAGTGTCACGGACGGAGAAAAAGGCACAATCATCTTTGGAGATTAGCTTATACAGCTGGCGGAAACGACCTTCCAGCTGCCTGCCAAGCAATCTGAGCCATTGATGATGGGCATTGGGGTAGTGAAGCTATACGCCTCAAAATCTTCCAAATAGACAAGAAGATCTTGTTCAGCTTCATAATTGTATCGACCGGGATCGACAACCTTCACTTTTTGTGAATTCTTTAGCAGTTAGACTAGGAGTGAGATGGCATCTTCCAACAAATCTATATGTCTCTTTATTTGTCAACCTGTATACATTTCAGGTTCTGGAGACTCAGGTCTTCTGACTAATCGTTGGGATTTACTTCTGGGCTGTGATGTATATTGAAAGTCATATGATCCATAACTATTCCGCTTGACATGGTCAAAGGGGGAATAAGTGTGGTGTTGTTCCCTTATGGATGGCTCTATTCTATATTCTTCTCGGGGGTTTATACTCCCGTTGATCCCTATCTAACCTTAACAAGTCAGTAGTGTGAGATGTATAATAGGATCTAGTAGATTGTGGGGTATGGAATCTAACTATTAGAGTTGTCATGACTGTGGGAACTTTGTGGTCTTTGAATTAATTTACTTCCCCTTTTTGGGGACGAGTTTCTAGGGATTTCACTCTTGATATTGAATCTTACATTATGATCACCCGGATCATGATGAGATCGAGGGGCATATTGGGAAACATCCTTCTCATAGAGGGACAAATTTTTAATTAAGGAGGGATCGCGAAGGTCGAAGTTCTTGGACTTCACCGAGGGGTTATTTACAAGGAGACAGGTGTTATAATTTTTATGAGCTATAGCTTCAGCTTTTTCTTTTTACGAAGCCAAAGTTTGATATAGCTTTTCCAGATATGGAATAGACAATAAGCCATCATCGGTGTCAGAGTTGGAATCAGAATGTCTATATTCCTCATCCTGTCTTTCCAGATGATGATTGTTTATGGTGAGTGGTGGTTGAACCATTTCTTTTTTTCAATTTGGGAGGTTCATCCAGCCTCAAAAGGTTTTCAATAACCGGGTTTCTCAGATCTATGAGGTCGACCCCACTGCAGTGTGGTTTCTACCTCTTCCTCATTGGGTGGACTACTGCCTCCATGAGGATTTAAAGGACTTATAAAACTGTGTGGTCTTTCAGGGGTATGTGGATTTTCCATGTCAAGTGAGTTATTCCCTCTATGGGGCTTAACAAATTATGTGAGCGTGAGGTTTGTGATCCTTCATCCACCTCACGTTTATTAGAGTTTTTATTAGTAAGGAAATCTTTATTTTTAATTTTATTACGAATACCACCCACACCCATCCCACCAGAATCCCCAATATCCTGACTAGCAGGAATCTTAGTATTGGACATTGTAGTAGGGAGCGTAGTGTATGTGTATAAGAGAGGAGTTACGACACCTCTTGAGCCAATTCCTAAAAAGAATGCGAATATGGTTTGAGAAAACCAGAATTAAAGTTCAGACGATGATGATCATTAAGAATGGGATTGCGCACGCTTCGCGAACAAGAGACAATAGTGTCCCAGTTCGGGCGCCAAATCAATTTGGGCTATGATGTAACGGAGACCAGGATAATGGATGTCCAAGGGAATAGAATGAAGACTATGATGTTGAAAAACAATGAGTTGCAGCACTTAGTTATTCTGATCTCCGAAGATATCCCAAAAGATCATTGGAACTTTATGATTAAAAAATGAATAATAAAAATAAAGAAAGAAAGAAGGGGGGATGGATTAGATGAAAACTAACCTCATGGCGATTTCTAGGAGACCTTTTCTTGGTAGCTAATGAATTATCATCACTTCTCTCTGCTTTCTCTTGCTTCTTTTCTGGGGGTAAAGAATCAGGCATATGAAGTTCTCAATCGGGGGTTCCATTAATATCTCTAGGACACCAACGCTTCCATTCGCGGCATCGTGCACACATGTAATTATGTTGTTGTGAAGGGTCAGTTGGGGTAAGTTTTTATTTGTAAAAATATGGAAATAGTTTGTGTGTAAATATTCATATTTCTTTAACCTTTCATTATTTATTACCAAATTCAAAAAACACCAAGGGATAGCAAAAAAAAATAAAGGTATATGTTTATTAAAGAAAATACCTCAATGCACAAAATGAAAAATATAGGTAATGAACAAGTTCCAATTTTATTTTCGGTCTTAGAGTAATCCCTCTACAGAACCGGAAATAAGAATGGGAATTATTGATATTATGGAATATAGTAAAAATATATGGACACAGAAGTCCTTTTAAGTGAGGTTTGGTTTCTTCAAAACCAACTTCAGATTAGGGTTTTGTATCGAGTGATAGATTACAGCTTAGGATCTTCTCGATATAGAAAAATGCGGAATTACGAAATTGCGGAATTGGCTCAGGCATAAGTACGTAAGTATAAGTATTTTTAGTGGTAATTTTAGATGTGTCATTCATACATTATACACATGTGCTTTGTGCTTTATAAAGTTATGGTATGGCTGATTGAGATTTGCTTATTAGTTGCCTACTAGTTTTGATAGGTAATATTTACAATTTATTTAAGAATAACAAACAACTTAAAACTTAACTTAAGTTGTTATCGTTGAAAGCTGTGCTTCATTTATTGCATGAGTCCAGTAGTTAAGATTTGCATGATACGGTGGTCATTTACATCAGAATAAGAGGGAATTAATTGACTTCCAAGTAAGTTCTTTTAAGATAAAAAGTGTGGTCCTAATACGAAATAGACCGAGACAAATAAAAGTCCAAGGAGATGAAAATAAGGCAAAAAAAATTCCAAAGACAAAAACCTGTAATGGAAAAACTGAATTAGATTCCATCACTGTAAGTTCAAAGGTAAGTTAAATTTAAGTTAAATAGTTTAAGGGAATTTGCTTTAGGAGCTATTATTCAATATGAATAAGAAGAAGATTTTACTTATGGGATAAGATTCTTTATATTTAATAAGGAGGGGATATAAAGATAGGCTTCATGCAATAAATGTAACAAACTCACCCCTATTTAGTTAAGAAACTTTTTTGGGGTTTTCTCTTTTTTTCTCTTCAATTATTGTGTAGGAATTTTCAGGTTGAGAACTTGCATATGAAGTCGGTTCCCTTGACCTGCACAACGTAAGTATTTTTATTATTTTACTTTGTTTATCTATTAATAATAATTTCCTATCCATTTCATTTCAGCATAATCAGTAATTTAGATTCAATAGATTTAATAAGTAAAAACTAACCTTATCAATTTATAATCTGGAATGGTTTCCAAATAATATCACAAAACTAAGTTTCCCAAAATCAAAATAAAACAAAAAGTGGGAAACTATGACTTTATGTGCATACAAAAATAAAGCACAAAAACATTAAACCAAAATATGTAAAGAATGTTATTCTCTAGAAAAAAAAACAATATACATATTAAATACTAACTGTCTATTAGCTTAAGTTGGAACATAATAAAATAAAATATAAAATAATAATAAATACACTGTGGGTCTATATTTTTCCAGCCAGAAGGAAATTGTATATACGGTACATATGTTAATATACTCACAATTTCATACCTTTGTGAATTACTTATAAAGTATGCATTACCATTTTATAACCTTACTTGATTAACCTGAGGGTATAGGAATGAATGGAATCCCCATTATATATATATATATATATATATATATATATATATATATATATATATATATATATATATATATATATATATATATATATATATATATATATATATATATATATATATATATATATATATATACGGGTATATATATATATATATATATATATATATAAAGATATATATATATATATATATATATACATATATATATATATATATATATATATATATATATATATATATATATATATATATATATACGGTATATATATTAGGGATGTGACAAAGTATTGGTATTGGCCAGGATTAGTCATTTTTCCGGGTATTGGTATTGGCTCCCAAAGGGTATTGGCATTTAGCACAGGTATTGGTCAAAATGTGTCAATACTGTTCAGTCCTTATAATGTGTAAAAAAAAGGGCAAAGTAACAGTATGTTAATGCTCTTGAAACTTCCATTTGAGAAGTTTATAAAATATACATGAAAAATTTACAATATAACAAATTAATAGGAAGTATTGGTATTGGTATTGGCAGTAGCATCAATGAAAGTATTGGTATTGGCCAACGATTCAGTTCTGGCACATTAACTAATATAAAAGTATATATATATATATATATATATATATATATATATATATATATATATATATATATATATATATATATATGGATATATATATAGTATATATATATATATATATATATATATATATATATATATATATGTCAGGGTTGCAAAAACCCAGGTTTTTTTTAAATTGCCCAACCCACCCGGGTTTTATTAAAAAACCCAGTTTTTTTTGGGCAAAGTGAACAAAATAGATTTTTTAAAAAATTTAAAATTTATAATATATATTAAAAGTAGAATTATATATATATATGGTACAGGATATATATATATATAAGTATATATATATATATATATATATATATATATATATATATATATATATATATATATATATATATATATATATATATATATATATATAATTTATATATATATATATATATATATATATATATATATATATATATATATATATTGGGAGATGTTGTTCATGTATGGATGGATTTAATAGATGCTTCAGAGCTACAACCTTACTTACAAATAATAATAAAAAGATTTGACCAATGTATAACGCCTCTTCATCTTGTTGCTTATCAAGCCCACCCAAAATATAAAGGAGTTGACCTTACACAAGAACAAAATGAAAGAATATCTGAATGGATTGGGAATATAAATCCATCTTATATTGCCCCATTACTATTGTTATCCATTGAGGATGAGGGAGAATATCCCAAGTATATGTTAAAAGAAAATATGACAAACAATCTGGAACCTGCCAAATGGTGGAGCATAATTAGCAAAAAATTTCAAAAAGTAACAAATTAATTACAAACGAATTTTGCCAATCAATGATAATGGTATCATCTCTTCCAGCCAGCTCAGCTTCGATTGAACGAATATTTTCAAATTTTGGGATGATCCAAACGAAGCTTAGAAATAGGTTAGGGAATGATAGGGCAGAAAAACTTGTAATGTGCCATAGATTGAAAAAGATACTAAAAGTTATGATTAGTAGTCAATGGTAGATCAAGAAACTTAAATTTACTTAATACTATATTCTATATAGGCTTATAGCTATTAGCTACTATATATAGGGCCTAATGTGCAATTTTTTTCTCTGTGTTTGTTACTTAAATAAATATAAAGTTATATATAATTTTTTAAAAAGTTCAACATTTCCAAGTGCTTATTAATTAAATCAAAATAGTTTTTTTTCTAAAAGGCCCAATGTGTCGATAATTGATTAAATTAATTAAATTGATATATATTACGTTTAAAAGTTATGTTTATTGTTTTTTTTTATCTTTAAAAGCCCATCTTTCAGTTTCACAATATTGCAATTACATTTTATTGTACTAATTACTAAGTTGCAATTACATTTTATTGTACTAATGATTAAGTTTTTTTTCAAACTAATAATAATGTACCTAAATTTTCTGTTGAGTTCAAGACTTCAAGTGACTATTAATAAAATTGATTTGTTAATATAATTTTTAAAAACCCAACATTTCTTTCCATAACAGTGTAAATATATGTAATAATTGTGTTCTTTTATCTTAGTTCTTAATAATTATATCAATCTACGTTATAATTTTTTATAAAACACCCGCCATTCATTTTGCCCGTTTTTTTTGTATAAAAAGCCCAGCCCACATGGGTAGGTGGGCAGCTCCCCGGGCAGCTGCCCAATGCAATCCTGATATATATACACCCATTTTGCTTATGGTATGTATGACATTCCAGTTCCTAATGGTTCGCCTATCTGTTCTGCGTTCATATCCACATATCATCCAGACAACATCTTAGAGACACCACCTTTTATCCACATATCATATACACATACTTATTTATATCCACATCCCTCTTCTAGACAACATCTTCCAGACATCCCTATCCCTTATATCCCTATGTGTGGTGAGAAAAAATTGATCACATCATATGTCTTGCATGTCGTAGAAGGCGGCTATTATGGGATGGTGGTAGCTGGCATGCTCCACTACCACTTCCTTATCTTTGCCAGGAATGCTAATGCATGCCTTGGAGAAGGTCGTGATCGCTGTAAGCGGCCTTCTATCTTTCAGCAAAAATATATAAATCATATAGGTACATGGAATGTCAGAGAAATAAATGTTAAGGAGAAAAGGAGAGAGGTGATGGATGTATTTAGAAAGGCTGATTGCCTGCTGTGACTGAAATATTGATGAAAGGAAATGAGTGGTGTGGTGTTAAATATGTTTGTTGGTGTGGTAAGGAAATGAGTAGGATAGAAGGATTTGCAATTTGATGAGTGATTTGTAGCAGAGAGCATATAGTAGATTTGTGGTGTGAGTACTAGAATTGTAAAGGTTAAATTTAAGTTTGAAAATGTCAAAATTTGTGTGGTTGCGACATAAGGCCTATTTGAAGGTAATGTTGAAGAGAGTGTGATTTTTCTGATAACTGAATGATGTTTTGATGGGGTAGGGAGATCTTCAGTTCATTTGCCACACATCTGCCCACCCAAAGATTACAGTTGTCGCCACCACCACGGCAGAGCCCTATCTAGGATGGGGGTGTAGCACGCCAAGTTCACCCTCTAGCGCAAATTATGAATATGAGACGCAGGTTTTAAAGTGAGGAGATTAAATTCAGCAGGGAAATACAGAAGATGAAGAGAATTCACCGAACAGAGATGGCGTGGAAAGAAGCGTGCTAATTCACAGCGAGCTAACCTGGAGCGCTACCACTTCAACACAAAACTCATGCGTGCAGATACAAGCACCCCTAGTGTTACGAGGGTGTCGTAAAGGTGGTGGTACTGAGTGATAAGTTCCCCTACACCCGCTGCGGTACCCCATAGGATAGAGATGTAAAACACCAACACCGTCACTGTCGATAGAGGGTCATGAAATGTGGTGCACAGAACAGTTTTTAAGCCTTTTGGCCTTTGAGCCGACCCTGTCCAAAAGCTGGTGAAAGCCCGTAGAGCCTCTCAAGATATGAGAGCAGTGCCTCCCATACATGAGCGGATGAGACCTTTGTATAGCTGGACCAAGAAGAGGAAAAAAAGTCTCCAGTCTAAACAGAACTTCCAGTTTCTTTGAGGCTGACTCAGCAAACCGTTGTGAGATGAGGTTTCCAAGACATTTTTTTTTGTTTATAAGGCCAAGGATATTTATATTGTTTAAATAGAGAGACGAGAGAACTGTCGAAAGAGATAGGGAAAGAAGCTGTTTTGGAGAAGGAGATTTTAGTTTAGTTTTTAAAGAATTAAATTTCACTAGGTTGAGACGACCCTATCCGGAAATTCTATCCAGATCAGCGAGATAATTAGAATCAGAAAGACATGACGAGAGTCAATTCTAGAAGCAAAAGAGGGAGCAGACTTGATATGAGTTAAGAAATGCGCTGGCCGAGTCATCGGCATATGAGTGAATAGGAGTTAGAGGTGCAGGTGAGATCATTAATGTAAAGAGTGTGAATAAAGTAGGAGATAAGGACAGAACCCTGAGGAACAATTCACTATTGACAGGAAAAGAAGAAGAAGTCGCCTTATCAACAACAGAAATGACACATTTAGCAATTTGAAAGAAAGCTAGACATAAGTAAAAGAGAAGGAAGAAACCCAAAGGAGGTGAGCTTTTGGAGAGCAGTGACGTGCCATACTCGGTATTTCTATATGTCAAGCGCCACCACGCAAGTCTCCCCCGTAGTTCCTAATAGCGAAAAACTATAAATACGTTAAAAAGGGAGTATATCGCCAGTGAAGAACTCGAGAGTTGAAAGCCGTAACTGGCTATCAAGAAGCGGAATGAGTATCCAGATGATAATCGATCCCTTAGAGTCTGGGGAATGATTTCAAGATCTTAGATCGAAATAAGTGAGAGCCATACTTGGATAGTTGAAGTACAGAGGGCTTCCGAATAGGTTGACAGCAACTTCCAAACAATCAGGAAAAGAAAATACACATGAGAGTATAGTTGAATTAGGTGAGGATAGCACGGAAGCACACTCTCTTCAAAACTCGTGGAAGAAATGCCATCCAGCCACCCGCCTTCCTAAACATTCATATAGATTTTAGCAACATGCACCCGATCAAATGTAAACGCTGTGCGCAAAGGACACTGTGAGAAGAGGAGAAGAGGGAATGCCAAAATCCAGGGTTGAGTTAGAGGAAACTAGGAGGCCGAGATTGTCTTTTTCAGTTGGAGAATTAGCAACAGAATCATCAGATCGAATAAGAGGTGAGAAAGGCAGATTCTACAGAAGCTGCTGGGAGATGTTTTTGTTAAAGAGGCCAAAGATTTCCAGTCGTGCATAAACTAAGGGAGGTTAGCTCACTTGTTTGATGAAAGTTTCTCCGCTTTGCTCGTCGAAGAGTATCCCCAATCATTTCTATCTAGCTGACAACAGAAGCAGAAGAGAGTAGATAGGAGAAATTATAAATTTCCACCCCCGATGTAATACACCGTTCTAGCCTGAATGCATCGGGAGAACGTGCCACGATCGAACCTGATTATCAGGAGAGAAAAAGATTTAGTTGAAGAAGGAATGGACACAAGCTCATCCCATCAACGATTACAGCTCCCCTCCTTATCTTTAAATCTTCTGACATCCACATCATTATTCCTTTACTGAAGTAGCCACAAATTTGTTGTCATCTGTGGTAAACTTGGAAACCTGAGATTTGAAGTCCCTGGTCTAAATATTTTGTACGACATAAGAAATCGTTACGGACCACAAACATGCCTCCTCGTCTTCTCATTTCCATTAATAAATACTTTCTCACTTTCATTGATTAACTATTAATGAAAGTTTATTATTATTATTATTATTATTATTATTATTATTATTATTATTATTATTATTATTATTATAATAAAACTTCTTTTGAACGTGCTTTATCCCCTTTCGAGGGTGTATCATGAGGGGACTAGCGAAATCGAACTTTACACAAGTTATCCCAAACCAGCGCGAAATTAGTCGAGTTTTAATTCTTGCCCCCGGGAAGATAAAACCCAACTGCTACGCGGAGGATTGGACCAGCGTCTTCTCGCCTGAGAGTCGGCAAGTCACCCTATGCCACGAGCCGGTTATTATTATTATTATTATTATTATTATTATTATTATTATTATTAGTATTATTATTATTATTATTATTTTATTAAAGACTTAGAGAATCAAAAATTTTGATCGCTTAAATACTCTCGTGTGGGTGGCTTGAACCCCTGACCTCTGGGTTCATAGCCTTTATATATATATATATATAGAAGAGTATATATATATATATATATGGTAAATACACGTGTATATATATATATATATATATATAACTGAAAATTTCAGTTCCCGCATATATATATATATATATATATATATCAGGCTTGGGTTCAAGCACAAGTACTTGTACTTAAGTACATTTTTTGGAGTACTTGTACTTGCTATATGTGAAAAGGTTGTACAAGAAAAATAAAGGTTTCGGAGGCTATGCATATATATATATATATATATATATATATATATATATATATATATATATATATATATATATATATATATATATATATATATATATGTTATATATATAAAGATATATATATATATATATATATATATATATATATATATATATATATATATATATATATATATATATATATATCATCACCCACCTATTTTCCCCAAGACTGGGTAAGGTGTATAACATACACCGGAAAAAGAAAATTAGTGGAAGAATATAGCTAAGTCAGAAAAAGAAAGTCAACCTACGCCCTCTTTATACCCCGTGAGAACTCTGTCGCAGTCAGAAAATCCACCTAGAGCTTCATGGACCGCGACGATCCCTCACTTACGGGCATCTCGTCACTGGGCCCATCCTTGGCCCTAGGTGGAGCGCGCAACCATACCCTTTCGCCAAAAACCCCGCCATTCACTCCTTTATTCTCGCCTCTCTTCTCGCCTCTGCTAATCTCACATTTCTCTCCACCTCGCTCTGCCCTTTACGGACTCAATCCACTTTTCTTCAGTCCCTAGTCGGTCGATTCCCACCACTCACCACGCAGCATCAGCATTTAACCAACTGACTATCTTCCATCCTTTCCATATGACCAAACCATCTCAACGTACTTTCATTTATTCTCTCATTTACCCCTTTCTTCACACCACACAACTCTCTAATACGTTCATTTCCAATTTTATCAATTCTTCTCTCACTTAACACACCCCTAAGATTGTCCATCTGAACACATTGTACTTTAGATCAATACCTCTAATTCCAGACCATAGTCTCACTACTATAACATTAACAGGTAACAACATGTACCCTCATGTAAGACCTCAGCAGCTCACCCAAGACTTAGTCCCTTTACATCCACCAACGATTTAATTGCACCAGCCACCTTCCTGCCATTCACAACTTTCCTACTACACTCTGCATCATCCATTTCCTTTTCATCCAACATTTATCTTAAATATTTAAACTCAGACATTTTTTCCAGCTGTTCACCATTTAACATAACTTCACACCGAGGACTGTCCTCACTCACAACCATAACCTTACTCTTATCTAAGGTACATTTACCTTCAAACCCTCCTTTACACACCCCACCCCTCTACCAATCCTCTCAATCCTCTTCAGATTCGCCACACAAAACCAAATCATCTCCGCATATAATAGGTAGGGAATCCTCCACTATCTTCCAATCTCCATCATTCTAACACCATCCCCTGCCACCCCAACCTCTAATTTTTTTCATTTTCCCCATTATTTATATACAAATTGAAAACTAAGGAGACATAACACACCTTTGTTCTTCACTCTATTATTAATATTAAAGTTCAATCACTTGACCTCCTATTTATTCTTACACACTTCACTATCGTCATACATACTTTTATCCATCTGTAGCTCACCTACCTCAACATCATATGACTAGCACCTGCAAATGAGCTTCCCTATTATTCATTTCATACGCCTGTTTGCCGGTAAATCCATAAAAACCTTAAAAACAATTTATTCTTCCTCCTTCCTCTTTCCCAATCATTTGTTTCAACAAAGATTGATCCACACATCATCTACCATTACTAAACGCACCTTATTCTTCACCAATCAGTCCTTCAGTCACGTGACGCACTCTGTCGACCAAAATAAGCATATATCTTCCCTACAACACTCATTAAACCACTTCTTATAATACCTAAGAAGCTACCTTATCCCATCTTAATTCTTATATATAGTACTATTATTGCTCTCCTCCAATCCTCGAAACTATACCCTCCATATAAACGCTTTGTTACACAAACTTCCAAATCCAATCAATCACCATCTGCCTATATACTTTCTTTATTGCTGACGACACCTTATCCCTCTGTCTCCTCATATGTTTTTTTAAAATCAACTTAATTAAAACTCTTTTTGACAGGGATGCAAATTTCGTCATCTTATTAATTTTACAAAAGAACTTGATTTCCTGAAAACATTATTTCGAAGAATGGGTTCCCAGATTTATAATTGACTCAACTTTTCGAAAATTATTCAGCAAAATTTAAAGACAAATCTCTACAATTAATGATCCCCAGGATAGTTTTGTATATGAGGTTGCCTTTTCTGGGGAAAATCAGTTACGAAACTCAAGGAAAATTGACGTGGTTTTAAAAACAAACTTTACACAGTTCAAATTTAGATTTATATGTTCGAGTGAAAACAAAATTGAGAAATATTTTAAATTTAAAGATAAACTCCCTTTACCTCTATGCTCATCAGTATTATATTACAAGTGGTGACTGCTGATAACACCACATAGGAAAGACAATACGAAGCCTTTACATATGTATTGATGAGCATAAAGGTATTTCATTTACAACTTTAGACCATTTACATCATCCCCCCTATTCAGCTATAAATGCTCATTCTCTTCAGGAAAACGACCATATACATGATACGAATTTTGGAATATTAGCCCAAACTGAGGAACCCGATATGAATTCAGTTGTTAGAATCATTGTATATTTGGCGTCTCAAACCGACCTTAAATGAAAATCTAAGCTTTAACAGTCTTTTAATGCTGAAGTGAGATTTTGTTTAAATCATGAACTCTTTAACCACATAATATTGTAATCATTAATTTATCCATATGGTTTATTTGTTTATACTTTTTTTTAACCTTTTTAACTAATTTTTTCTATTTTCTTTTCATGCAAATTTTATCATTATTTTGCAAGTCTTGAAAATTTACCCTAAATAAATAAATAATTGAAAATGTTCAAATTAGTTTTGGTTATAATCTATATATATATGGAGAATATATATATACATATACATATATATATAAATATATATATATATATATATATATATATATATATATATATATATATATATATATATATATAAAATGACATACTTTATATTCATAAATGAAATTTATTTAGAATACATAAGAAATAATAATATCAATACGTAGAAAAATGATAAAAAAAAATATTGGTTGTTAAAAATGCCAAAAGTTCTTGCAAGTACTTTGCAAATTTTCAAGTACCAACCATGGGTTTTAGAAACTACAAATATTCCAAAAAATGACAAGTACAAGAACTTGTACTTGAACCCAAGCCTGATATATATATATATATATATAACGGTATATATATATATATATATATATATATATATATATATATATATATATATATATATATATATATATATATATATATATATATATATATATATATATATATATATAGGTATATATATATATATATATATCAATGGGCACGCTATTATTTTTTTGAGTGCGCCTGCGCCTATGCCGCCGGACCTAGTGCGCTTCCAGCGCCTATGCGACTATATTTTTGTCACATCAGCGCCTATTTGCCTTTGCGCCTATGACTTTTCGCTGGCCGGTGGCTGTTTGCTAAATTTATTTGCAAAGGAAACTTTAGTGCGATAATAAAGCATGCTTTTATAAGGAAGAAAAACACATATATTAATTTTTGTAATTATTCAAACACCGTAAACTAATATCTACACGTTCTCTTCCTCCTCCATGTCCTTGTAGTCCATGTTTTCCCCAGGAGGTTCAGCACGAGCGTTGAAGAAGTTTGTTGGAAAATCTCAGAGCCATAGTTGCCAATTTGTTTTGTAATTAAGAACTACTGAACTAGTTTTATATATATATATATGTATATATATATATATATATATATATATATATATATATATATTAAGAAATAGTACGAGCAGCATATATATATATATATATATATATATATATATATATATATGGTATATATATAAGGTATATATATATATATAAGTTTTGCACTGGTTTTTAGAATAATACAAGTTTGCCACGCTTCTAAGTTCTAACTTTAAGGGGAATGCTTTGTTCCTGTTCATAGGCGCGGCTATAGGTGCAGAGAATTGGCTGTGCGCTTTTGCTTAGTCGCCTTTTTGAAAATTGTTGCGCCTATGCGCCCATATTGATAGTGTGCCATAGGCGCATAGGAGCAACTCGGTGGCGCAACACCCAGTTTTTGAGATATACATATATATATATATATATATATATATATATATATATATATATATATATATATAGTATATATATATATATATATATATATATATATATATATATATATATATATATATATATATATATATATATATATATATATATATATATATATATATATATATATATATATATATATGTATACAAGTGCATAATTTTATGAAATTTTTATTTATTTGTAGTGACTATTCATTTCCCATCCAAATCTCCCTTTTGACACTTGAAACATATATATGACAGGGGCCCCCCATGGTGCTGATTTTTCTGTGCCGGTGTGGCCGCTTCGTGAGCCGTGGTGGGTCCTGTACACTGACTCAAAATAAAATAAAATAATATATATATATATATATATATATATATATATATATATATATATATATATATATATATATATATATATATATATATATATATATATATATATATAAATATATAAAGAGATATGTAGAGAGAGAGAGTATAGAAATTTTTTAAAATATGCTTTTCACTAAACGTAATCGTCAAAATTTTCTATAATCGTCATCGTCATTGTCAAAATTTCATCATCGTCCCATACTAATAATATATAGCAGTATATATATATATATATATATATATATATATATATATATATATATATATATATATATAGTAGTATATATAGTTATATTTTTTTATATTTAATAAATATATATATATATTTATATATATATATATATATATATATATATATATATATATATATATATATATATATATAGTATATATATATATATATATATATATATATATATATATATATATATATATATATATATATATATATTGTGCTGAGTAATTTGACTTAATTTTGTGAAATGCGAAAGGACTCGCATTAGCAAAGAAGGTTGCTTTGAATTGTTGATTAAATTTTAGTGTTAATACGAATTTAAACAAAAATAAATTTTTTTTATATATATATAAAATTTTTATATTAAATTTTTTCTTTGGTTGTTTACATTCACAAATTTACATTTTCTTTTATGGGTAAATGTTGAAATTTGTCTTGCCTAAAACAAAGATATTTAAAAAGGAAATCATTTGATGACTAAGATATTTTCTAAAAATATTGGTTTTTTTCTTCTCCATTCATATTAATTTTCCTTTTGTACAGACCCTCACTACCGAAGTTGGTGAAGTAGGAAAGGATTCAAAAATGAAAAGTTCTTTAAGAACAAGACCTCAAGCATCAGCAGCACAGAATCAAAGCATGAAAAAGAATTATCGGAAAAACCTCAGTTGCAAATATTGTAATTTAACTTTTAAAAACAAGAATCAGTTAAAAAGCCATTTAAAAATACATGAAAGAAAATTTAAATGTGAGCATTGTAGTTATGAATGTAATTGGAAATCAAACTTAATATCACATCTGATAATTCACAGCAACTCAATTTTTTTTAAATGTTCTGAGTGCAGCTATGAGTGTAATTTTAAAGGAAACTTAAAAAAACACATGCTTAAGCATCGAGATACCAAGTTACTTAAATGTTCTGAGTGCAGCTATGAGTGTAATTGGAAAGGAAACTTAAAAAAACACATGCTTACTCATCAAGATACAAAGTTATTTAAATGTTCTGAGTGCAACTATGAATGTAATCAGAAGAAATATTTAAGGATACACATGCTTAATCACGAAAATATAAAATTATTTAAATGTGCTGAGTGCAGCTTTGAGTGTAATTGGAAAGGAGCCTTAAAACGGCACATGCTTAAGCATCGAGATACAAAGTTATTTAAATGTTCCGAGTGCAGTTATGAAAGTAATTTTAAATCAACATTAAAAGAGCACATGCTTAATCACGAAAATATTAAATTATTTAGTTCTGAATGCAGCTATGAGTGTAATCGGAAAGGAGACTTAAAACAGCACACATGCTCACTCTATCAAGATACAAAGTTATTTAAATGTCATGAGTGCAGCTTTGAGTGTAATCAGAAAAGAATCTTAAAACAGCACACATTCATCAAGATGCCAAAGTTATTTAAATGTTGTGAGTGCAGCTTTGAGTGTAATCAGAAAGTGAACTACCTAAAACAGCACATGCTTACTCATCGAGAACAAAGTTACTAAATGTTCTGAGTGCAGCTTTGAGTGTAATCAGAAAGGAAATTTAAAACACCACATGCTTACTCATCGAGATACAAAGTTATTTAAATGTTATAAGTGCAGCTTTGAGTGTAATCAGAAAGGAAACTTAAAACAGCACATGCTTACTCATCGAGATACAAAATTATATAAATGTTATGGAGTGCAACTATGAAATGTAATCAGAAGAAATACTTAAGAATACACATGCTTAATCAATGAAAATATAAAATTATTTAAATGCTGAGTGTAGCTAAGGAGTGTAATCACAAAAAGTGGAAACCTTAAACTGCACATGCTTACTCATCGAGATTAAGTTATTTAAATGTTCTGAGTGCAACTATGAATGTAATCAGAAGAAATACTTAAGAATACACATGCTTAATCACGAAAATATAAAATTATTTAAATGTGCTGAGTGTAGCTATGAGTGTAATCAGAAAGGACTCTTAAAACTGCACATGCTTACTCATCGAGATACAAAGTTATTTAAATGTTCTGAGTGCAACTATGAATGTAATCAGAAGAGAGACATAAGAATACACATGCTTAATCACGTGAAAATATAAAATTATTTAAATGTGCTGAGTGAAGCAAGTGAGTAATCAGAAAGGAAACTTAAAACGGCACATGCTTAAGCATCGAGATACAAAGTTATTTAAATGTTCTGAGTGCAGCTATGAATGTAATCATATGAAAGACATAAGAATACACATGCTTAATCACAAAAATATAAAATTATTTAAATGTTCTGAGTGCAGCTATGAAAGTAATTATAAAGGTATTTTAAAAAAACATTTGCTTAAGCACGTAAGTATGTAAGTAACCCCTTAAAAGAGAGAAATGAAAAATAAATAAAAATAATTATCATCATTAGTGAAGAGCAAAATGGCTGAAAAGAACAAGAAGAATTGATTACCGGAAAGCTTATAATAGTTTTCCTCATTCAGGGCTGAAAGAACTATTAAACATTTGTAGAGGGGAAGAAAATATCAAGAGGTTTCTGTAGAGGGTTATTAATAAATTGAAAATAATAATAATAAAAAATAATTTTAATATTATAAGCAACTCTAATATTAATAAGAAAGTAGTCGAGTTGAGCGTGTATTAATAAAATTTGTATTTGCATCAAACTAAAGTCTAACTTTAAGGAACAAAATGTTCCAATTTGCAAGTCCTTCTTAGATGATAAATTCTCATAAATAAATCATTCTTTTGTACAAGATTTTCCATTTCTTTTCTAATGGATTAATTTACTTTAAAATGTTAATAAAAATATTATCGAAAACCAAAGAATTTGCGAGTAAAAATCGAAAAGTTTCGTTCATGAAACATTAAATTATTCGTAAGTTTAAATAAAAGAAAATCTTTAAATAATATTCGAAATACTATAATGTAAAGTCCTAAAGATTGTAGTACAAATGTTCCAAAATAACTTGAAAAATTGCCAATGTCAAATACTACAAAATGACCATAAATCAAAATGTATTTTGAAAATGATTAAAGCCGATAATATTCAGAAGTTAAAACTAGTATCTTGCAAACAGACTAATTTTCTATTCATAATACTGTTGTATAGCTATATCGTAATAATATTCAGACTTTGTTAGGAAAAGTGGAATCGCGAAGATTTTTCCATCTTAATGAAAGAGTATATCTAGTAAGAATGTTAAAAGCTCAATGTAAATTCGTTTTCAAACACAAATGTGAGGTAAAGGTTCCTAAAATCCTCAAGATGTTCTTTATAAATGAACACAAGGCACTGATGACGACCCTTCAAGATTTGTCCCTTTTACACATCTACTTTGGGGAATCTTCAATAGATTTTAAATGCTGAGAAAATTAATCATGGACCAAGAGTAAAATGTAACCTATACCATCAAACTTTAGTTTCGGAAAGAACAGAGATTACATCTTCAAAAGACATCAATATTAGGCAATCGCATTTAACAGTTGGAGAGGGTAGATGAAGAGGAATAGCATTAGAATAACTGGGATTCTCTTTAGTAGAGTTGAATCAGATTTTAAAGAAGAGTTCAGCATTCGATAAAGGTAAGGGGACCGAAGAATCGGCAAGAAAAACACGAGAAGGAAATTTGAAGAATTCATTTGCATGACATAATCTTAGGAAGGCATCAGAAAGGACGTAAAGAAGATTAACAGGAAAGATTAGTACTTTTTTTTTTTTTAAGAGAACAGTGATTAATTTGTAAATAGATTTACGAGTAGTATCATTACAGGGTGGATATATAAGAGGAATATGGTTTTTAGACTGAAAGCGAAAATATCAATTAAACAAAGCATTAAAAGTTATAGTAGTACATAATGAAATAAAATGAACACCTCTACACTGAACCACCACCTCACTTTTGATCGATTGTTGTAGATAGAATTCATATTACAAATGATAAAAGTTGTCAATCGAATGTGAGAATTCATCCCGTGAATCAATAATAATTAATCAAAAGGTAAATATTGATGGGAATTTTGTAGAGAGGAGAGGTAGAGCGAGTATGATCTTTTATTGAATTTAAATAGTCGAATAATTTGGTGAGAAGTAGGAAAAATATACCTTATGAATTTATTTGTTTGAAATGACTTGAAAGGGACAGGAGAACAAGAACAAGATTTACTTTACTAGTTTCACAAACTCAAAAAACGTTAAACGGGATAGTAATTGACAATGCGTTTAAATCACCAACGTAAGGCTACCTGTTTGCTTTTCTTGCAAGGTTTTGAACCATGAGTTTCCATCTAAGAATGTCGAGAAAAATTTTGACGACTGGATAATGCCAACCTTACACTGACTTGGCATGAAATGTCTTTCTACACAAAAAAGGAATGGTATGATACTCGTGTTGGTTATGTATTCATCAATTGGAAGTTGAGGATTTTTAGTAGAATTTTGTATTCCTTTCCGTGAAAATGACATACGGATGTTGATTCTCCATAAACGATAATTACCTTGAACTGTCATACCTGCTGGTCGACAAAATCCTTTTCGAAAGGAGATAACC
>JABUQX010115723.1:27500-29651 GCA_015478945.1 Trachelipus rathkii | reverse complement strand
TTATAATATAATAATTATATATATATTAATTATATATTATATATATATATATATATATATATATATATATTATATAATATAATATTTATATATATATATATATATATAATATATATATAATATTAGTTTTATTATGAAGAGCCTTTTAAAGAAAGTTCTTTCCATCCCTTTTAGCCGTTCCCAAATAGTTTCTCATTTTTCTTTATTTTTACCATCTTGCCAAAAAAATAAAGGAAATAACACTTGCAGCAGCCTAGGCAATAATAATAATAATAATATAATTAATAATAATAATAATAATAATAATAATAATAAATTAATAATATAATATAAATAATATTATAATTATTTTATTAATAATAATAATATAATAATAATGATAATAATAATTAAATAATAATAATAATAATAATAATAATAATATAACAAGAATAATAATAATAAATAATAATAATAATAATAATAATAATAATAATAATAATAATATATAATAATAAATAATACTAATAATAATATAATAATAAAAATTAAAAAATAAAAATAAAAATAAAATAAAAATAAAAATAATATAATAATATAAAAATAATAATAAAAATTATTTATTATTATTTTTTTTTTTTTTTTTTTTTTTTTTTTTTTTTTTTTTTTTTTTTTTTATATTATTTCAATAGTTAAAACTTTATTAGCAATATTATTTTTCATATTATTATTCATTATTTTTATTATTATTGATTATTATTTTGTTATTAAGATTATATTATTACATTATTTATATTATTAATATTATTATTATTATTATTATTTTTATTATTATTAATGTTATTAATGATTATTTATTATTTTCTATTATTATTATTATTATTATTATTATTATTATTATTATTATTATTATTATTATTATTATTATTATTAATTATTATTATTATTATTATTATTGTTCATTATTATTATTATTATTATTATTATTATTATTATTATTATTATTATTTTCATTATTATTATTATTATTATTATTATTATTATTATTATTATTATTATTATTATATTTTGATTGTAAATATTAAAGGGAAATAATAGGAAATACTCACCAGCAATTACTGCCTTCATGTTAATTATATTAATAATATAGATCTGCATATTAACTGAATTAATTTTTTAATTCCTTACTATTTTCCTCTTTTATTATTATTATTATTATTATTATTATTATTATTATTATTATTATTATTATTATTATTATTATTATTATTATTATTATTATTATTATTATTATTATTATTATTATTATTATTATTATTATTATTATTACTGAGAAAACACTAATGTAAATTGATTACATTTAATATTTAATTCTAGAAGTGTATTATTATTTCTTTTTTGGTTAATAAAAGGATATTAATTTAATTAAAGTAATTATTAACACTTCCTAATTATATATTATATTTGAATTAAAATTCATATACTCATAAATGCTTCCAGAATAATTAAACTATACGTTTTTATTTCACACAGAAAACGTGCTGATGTTAAAAGGGATGAAAACTGTACCACACCCACTCAGAACGACTTCTCAAATTCGACTGACTGAACTCTGCATAAAAGGAAAATATGGGGAAAAAATTTCGGATCGTGTTTGGTGGTCACAAATTCGTCGAAGAAGAAAGGCGAGAAGCGAAGCGCTCTCTCACTTTGACTCTTTCGCCTGTCCCAGGAAAATTCAATTTGCATTTTTGATGCTTCCATAAAAATATTTGCAAGATATTCGAAAGAACTTACAAAAAATGCAAGTGATTTGCGCGCTCGCGCACACACCCTCACACACGCACGCACGATATATATATATATATATATATATATATATATATATATTTATATATATATATATATATATTATTTGCAATCTATATCAATATATATCTATATCAGATTGTTTATATATATATATATATATATATTAATTATTATATTATTATATATATATATATATATAAATAATTTATATATTATATAATAATATATATATATATATACTATATATATAATATAGTGGTGATAATTGGTTTAGAGCGACAACTATCATCCAATCCATATCTCAAAAACTACAATAGCCACAGGAAAAGGAATACATTGCTGGAATGCTGGTCCAATTTT
>JABUQX010115723.1:15000-17500 GCA_015478945.1 Trachelipus rathkii | reverse complement strand
TTTCAATTACATACTAAACTCTTTATGATATTTAATACTACCATTTTAACACAATATTACTTTTTATTTTAAATACCACACTGATTTATCGCTTGTAATACTATCTCTTTAATTAACACCACTAATTTTTATTTAATAAAATTATTTATTTCAAATTTTGATATAATCCTGCTGTTGTTCCATATCCACCCAGTGAGCAGTAAAATATTCATGCACAGACATTTACATCATCATCTGGGCTGAAGTTATCCGAGCTGTGGGTGAAAAAATCTATTGGTAGTCAACATTCTTCATCCACCTTCCACCAACTACTGAGCGACTTTCTGAGAGTGGAGTGAGCTCATATGTGTCATTGACAGCATTGCTCTCTATCTTTTACACCACATTGAGATAACTTTTTCATCAGTCTTATGAGGGGGACCTTAACGAATTATATCAACTGGATCTCCTAGGTCAATGCAGCTAGTAATGCACTCCATAATTCTAAAAGGTTTGTCCGACATCATCTACCCTTTCTAAATCCATGCTGGCAGTCATACAATATTTTGTTATCATCGAAATATTTCTCTATTTGACCTTCAGTAACTTTTCCAAAACTTTTGCAACCAGAGATGTTAAGCTAACTTCTACTTTCTACAACTCGTCATTTGTCTACAGACCTATTAATTATTTCTTTAGCCCTTTCCTTTCAACTTCCCGAATAGGTGAATCACTAATCTTCTCTACAACTCTGCAAATAAATAAAACGCCTGGCATATAACTTGTTGAGTTGCACGATTTAACATTATGGTGGTAATAAATAATTATTATATATAAGGAAAGGACAGAAAATTTAGCACACTGCATCTACAGTTTTTTTTTAGTGTAACAGTACATGCTACCTACAGGCTCCACGAGGATATTTCAACATGATAATTAGGCCAATAGCAAAGAACAGCCTAGGTATATATATATATATATATATATATATATAATTATATATTATATATATATATATATATATATATATATATATATATATATATATATATATAATATATATATATATATATATATATATATAATATATATATATATATATATATATAATATATATATATATATATATATATATTATAATATATATATATATATATATATATATATAGTATATATAATTATTATATTATATTATATATATATTATATATCATTATAATTATATATATATATATATATAATATAATAACTATATAATATATACTATAATATATACTTATTATATATAGTATATACTATATTATAACATATATACTATATATACTATATATATTATATATATATATTATAGAAATTAATAGTATATATATAAATACTTATATATATTATATATATATATATAATATACAGAATACCATGTATCAGTGAATGCAGCGAAGATGTATTTTTCTTTCGCATCCGCCGGATGCGGAATGCGTATGCGGATGTTTGAATATCTTAACATCCGCCGGAGGCCGGAGATATTTTATATATATATATTATTATACTATATATATATATATAATTATATATAGTACTATATATTATATATATATATATATATAACTATATATAAATATATATATATATAATATATATATATTTATATATAATACATTTAGATTTAGCCCACAACCACCAACCTCTTTGCCAAACCTTTGAGCTTAATGTAATAGATACATATGGGGAATTACTAATTTTAACACTGAATCTATGAATGTTCAAAATAGGAAGGTTGCTGCTTGAAGAAACATCTATTTTTTGCCTTTTCTGCCTTTTGGTCTGTTTCTATTATTATTATATATTATTAAAGCATTGCTAGATACTCTCTCACTTGGAACCAGTTCGGGGGACAGGCCATATATTTCCTATGCAAAGTTTATTCAAAGCGTGGCGGGTAAAAAATTTGCTTAACTTTTCACCAATTGATAGGATCATTCATTTGTATCTAGTCGTTTTTCCTTGGTGATAGTTTTCAATCAATCCATTTGAATTACATCTGTTGTACTGCGTCATTATGATCAATACTGTCGGTTAGCAATTATACCAGATGAATCTGTTAATTGATTTATTCTAGTGAGGTGTGCCGTTGCTGTAGATTTTCGTTTTTTGCTTTAAATGGGTGGCGAAATTAATAGACTGATCGGAATTGAAGCTTGTTTCAACGTGCCAACACAAAGTGAGATTTAAACTTGTGGTCTAATATTGTGTTACAAAAAACGTTGCTTATACCGGGGATCTAGGTAAGTTGCAATAGTTAGCAATTCATCACAGTTCCTCTTACTACAAAACTTTTTCTAGCTAGTTTTATTACATCTTTCATTTTTTTTTAAACCGTCATCATTTTCATTTGAAGATGCTTCAAAATTGCTTCCCTAGCGTTGAGATTAATGCTATTATATCGGAGACAGAAGCTGTCGAGGCGCCGATGTTTTTGGCATCCCTAATCTCATGTGACTCTGTTGACTCAAATTATTATGAAC
>JABUQX010115723.1:0-2500 GCA_015478945.1 Trachelipus rathkii | reverse complement strand
TATATTTATATATATATAGTTTTGAATAGGTATTGTGATACCAATTAATTATATTAAATACCGTGAGCCCAATAAATCCCACCCGCGATGCAGAAGTAGGAAACCCTACCACACTCAAAATGTTATTATACTAAAAATTCAAAATTATATAATTAATAAATAAATAACTAAATAAATACCTTATATATATATATATATATATATATTATACTATAATAATATATCATATATATATCATAATATATATATCATATATATATAATATAAATATTATATATATATTTAATAATATATATTTAATAATAATAATGGTAACGAGATGGTGATTGAATAGATTTGGAAATTGTGTAGCAAAGCGTTTATAGAAGGCATTAAGTTCCAAGGAGGAGAGCATTTATAGTACTTCTTATTATATAAGGATATGGTTAGGATAAGGTAACTGTATTGAATATTATAGAGGAATAGTTTATTGATTGGGTGTTGTAAGGAAAGATATATGTTGGATTTTTTAAAGGTTAAAAGGTGCGTATTAGAAGTATGGTAGAGGATGTGTGGATCAAATTTTCTTTACGTATAAGGAACAAGTGATTAGGAAACATGATGAAAGAGGAGGAAGAATAAATTCTTATATTTAAGTTTATGGATTTGCAAAAACCGGCGTATGATAGGATTAATAATTGGAGAAGCTCTCATGGCAGTTTATAGTAAGATATATGGTTGTTGTTAAGGTAAACTACTAAGCTTCATGAATGCAATTCAAAAAGATATGTAGGTATGAATAAGTGAAGCTGCCTGATTATGAATATTTTATATAATAAAAAGAGTCAAAGAGTGATTGATTTAATTTAATTATCGGAGTGAAAGCGTTGGATGTGTATGTCTCATTTGGTATATTCAATTATTGTTTATTATGCATAGGGGTTATGATAAGAGATTAGATAGGTATATTTTATTAGTTAAAGTGGCAAGGGAGTTCGGTTAGATATAAGAAGGCAGTATGAGAAGAGTGAGGTGGAGGGATATCCCGTATACCTATTATATGAGTAATGATTATTAAATAAACATCCGATCCTCTAGAAGTAGTGACTTTGTCGTGCGTAATTCTTTGGATAAGAACACCTCCCTGAGTAGAAGCGTATTAGTAACCGAGTGTTGGACAGAGTAGTGTATGATTGTAAAGAGAGGTAGTGATATGAAAGTTAAACGTAGCATAAGAAATAAAAGAATGTATTTGATGTGTATTCGTGACGTGTATGACAGGGCTCTTAGTTAGTGCAAGCGTATTTTAAGATAAAGTGTAGATATATAGTTCGTGTATGAGAGAAAGTCGTGCCTGAAGGTTCTCAAAATGATTCCATGTAGCCAGTATATATGTTGTGCAGTTGAAATGTGATTACTCAAAGGAATCCACGAATGTGATGCAGATGGTCGTAATGGAAGATTTGTAGGGATATGTGCCGCAAGGAATGTGGGTGTCTAAAAGGAATTGTACATGTGAAGAAAGTGACTCAATATAGAGTTGGATGTATATGGGACTAAGTCTTGTATTGTAGATCAGCTTTAAATAGCCTCGTCTGTAGTATGATGGCCAAGGAAGGATATGTTTGTCACCGTTGTTATATTGGAATCTCCTTGCTATTAATTATTATACTCGAGAAGATCTTAATTTATGAAGAGTGATAATATGGAGTTTCTTGGAAAATAAACATTATAGTTGCAGAGTGGAGGTAATCTTAGGAGGGTTAAGGTGTGGCAAGAGAAGATTGAGGACATTGATAGCCAAGAGTGAATGTAGAGATTATGCGGAGCATTAAGAGAGGATAGTGAGGCGAGGTTGCCCCCCTACCTTATTATTGCCCGGATGATTTTTTGTGGTGGGGAAGAAAGGGTGGAGGAATTCCTGGAAAATAAAGGAGAATAAAATGAGGGTTAAGAATGTGAGAGAATGGTTTGGTCATATGGAAAGGAATTTGGTATGTATTAGGAGAAGAATTTTTGCCATACGGGTGTGTGTAAAAAGTGTTTAAAGGAGGTGTATAGTGGTAGTGTTGTGCTGGAACGACCGGCTAAGTTGGGAAACCGATTAGGAGAAAGGTGGATTGATGTCAGTAAAGCTAACGAATGCCTGGAGCGAGAGAAAAGTTATATGATAGTATAAGTGATATAAGTTATATTTTATATTTAGCCGAGTCAAGTATATAGAAGTATGTTATTCTTTGTTAGTGAAATATTGATAATATATATATTGGTATATAGTATAGTGAAGGCCACCTGTAACCAAAGGTGTTGGATAAGGTTTTTTAATATATATAAATATTAATTTTATATATATATATATATATAAAATATATATTAAATATAATATATATATATATATTATAATATATAAAATTATATAAAATATATATATATATATATATATATATAATATTATACTTAAATATTCATATATAATTTACTATCCTTATATATCAATTATAATATTAATCCTCTTACTCTT
>JABUQX010115722.1:20000-22500 GCA_015478945.1 Trachelipus rathkii | reverse complement strand
AAAAGATATAAGAAACTTGCATTGTGGAAAGTTTTTGTTTAAGATATTTCTAATCTGAAAGTGAAGATCATTGGAAAGGGGTCCAATGCAGGGAAGCCGAGCATAAACAGGAAGTTTAGGAACATCATATGCAGTAGTTTTAGGGCGATAAATGTTATCGAGAAACGTGTAAACAAGTTTATCAAAAACGTTAGAGGGATAAAGGCTAAACCTAGAAAATTTTCAGAGAAAGGGGATTTCTTCATGGAAAAACTTCCAATCAGAACAAATAACAAAGGCTTGTGTATGCGGGACCTTAGACCTGCAATTTTATGATTAAAGGAGATAGAAATAAAGAAATTAGTTCCAAGTAAAGTATTAGTGGGCTTGCGATAAATAGAAGTAGCAAGTCCACTAATATTTTACATGGGACTAATTTCTTTAGTTCTATATCCTTTAATCATAATTGTAATAATACGAAGCGTTTGCGATAGAATGAATTTTAGTATTTTCTTTGCTTTTAATTTAGACCGTTTTCGTTTTTGTCATGTCATTTGTGCTTACGCTCGATAAGAAATGCTCACACAGTTTTAGTAGTAATTTCCTGTTTCAGGGTTCACACTTTCTGGAAAGTCAGGAAAAAATCAGTCAGGGAAGCGTTTTAAGATATGCTGAAAGTCAGGAAAATTCCAAAAAAGTCCGGGAAATTTTAAAATTTCAAAACATATGAAGAATGATCCATGGACCAAGTTACATTTTTGATATATTTTTTTCCTTACTGTATAATTGTGGAATGAGAGATGTATTTGATAAGTGAATGAAAAGGATGGGCGAGGAACGACATCCCATAAATCTACTTCTATCCTGTTTCTTTCTATTTTTAGTTCACTATTACCTACTATTCTTCCTATTCTGTTCGTAGAGGTTGTTCCAAGTTCATCCTTCCGATTGAAGGTGATTGGTATATGGATGTGTTTTAGACTGTATGACTTATGACTTAATCTGTTTATATCTTTTTCTTTTTGTATTTATACTTTTTTTTTTTTTTTTTTTTTTTTTTTTTTTTTTTTTTTTTTAGGTTTGACGAAGTGATTTTGGATTTTTGTGCAGTAATTTCTCAACACCAAACCATTACAAAATGTTTCTGTTCAAACCAAAGATGTATTTCTAAAATGCAAACTGGCTTTTTTTAAAATGCTTTCCTTAGAACGTGAATCATTTTTACGAAAGTTCCAAACGTCAGACCCACTTGGTCCATTCCTGTTCACAGATTTACAATGTCTTGTACTAAATATTATGGAAAGATTTCTTAAGTCCAGTAAAATGCCTGCTACAACAACTAAGCTTTTTGTATTAGATTTACATGACAAAGACAATTTGAGTGATGTAAAAGGTATTAATCTTGGATTTCAAACAAAAAAAACTTCTCAAAGAAGTCACTTCGAATGAAAGTAATATCCTAAAATTCAAACTTGAATGACAGAAAAGATATTAGAAAGATGTCCTCTGAAGTACAAGCCTGTCCAAGGGCTCTCATCATTGGATCCTAGTATAATTTTTTATCAGCCAGAACAAGGGAAACAAAGATTTGCTTTATTGCTAGAGGCATTGTACACCAATAACTGAATCACAGATTCTGTTGCTGATAAAGCAAAAGCACAATACACTCTACTTTGCAGTGAAGCTCATTCTACCCTTGAATTAAAATTCAAAATATTTTTGGATGGTGATTGTCCTTCTAAGAGACTTGATGAATTTTTTCTTCTATAGTACCTGGGAATCAATGTTATGCGGAATTGTGGCAAATTTTTAAATTAGGACTGATATTTTCCCATGGAATGCACATGTGGAAGAGGGTTTCAAATAAGAATTTTGGTGAGAATCTGAAAGAACATAGTCTGATTTCTCAAAGAACAGTGCACAATGCTATAAGATCTTATGAAAGTAAAAAGAAAATTATTCACACAGATCAATAAACCTGAAGAGCAGAGAAAAATGTTAAAACAAAGCTTTGACAGAAGAAGACGCTATAAAATCAAAAATTCAGATGCTTGAGAAGAAAAAGTTAACCTAAATCTCCCCATTTAGAATTTTGTGATCACAGTGGGCTGACTCTAGGCTATTAATGTAAGCTTTAAATTTATTTTCTTTTTGTATAAACTGTTTACTTTTGGAAAAAAATAAAAAAAAAAGTGCTGGACGCAATGGGGACAATAAATTTTTAAAAAAAAAAAAATATTTTTAAATTCATCCATGATGATGAATAATTTTTAAAGTAAATTTTCAATAATTTAATGTATGAACTGAGTAAATAGGCTGCAATAATGATTAATAGATATTTTATACGCCAAAAATAACGAACACGCTGGTCAGGGAAAATTTGCGAATTTGGCCAGGGATAGTCAGGGAATTCAAATTTAAAATTTCAGTGTGAACCCTGTGTTTAAACGACCGCGATTTCGTGCTTGGTTTACTTTTGTTTTTAAACAATTGGAATCAGCTGTTGTGATGGAGCACGTGG
>JABUQX010115722.1:10000-15000 GCA_015478945.1 Trachelipus rathkii | reverse complement strand
TTATTATTATTATATATATTATATTATATATTATTATTATATTATTATTATATATTATTATTATATTATTATTATTATTATTATTATTATTATATTATTATTATTATTATTATTATTATTACATATTATTATTATTACATATTATTATTATTATATATATATTATTATATATATATATTATATATTTATATACTATATATATTATATATATATTATTATATTATATATATATATATATATATAGCATATATATATATATATATATTATTATATATATATTATATACATATATCTTCGTATAATCTTCTATATATTTTTATATAAATATTTATTTTTATTATTATTATTATTATTATTATTATTATTATTATTATTATTATTATTATTATTATTATTATTATTATTATTATTATTATTATCTTATATATATATATATATATATATATATATAAGAGAGAGAGTAAGAAGTAAGTAAATATATATATATATATATATATATATATATATATATATATATATATATATATATATATATATATATTATAAAGTGCATGTACCAGCTGTTATCGATACTGTATAGAGTATCACAATAGAAATTTTTGAGAAAATTAAATTATATTGTTAAACACAAAGTCAGTGAAAGGAAAGTTAAATAGTTTATGCATTGCTATTTAGGTAACCATTCTCTAATATTTAAAATCAAATGCTCTTAAATTATGATGAAGAAACAGGAGCTGATCAGCTAGTGTTGGAGAAAGACGATTCCTTTTACTTGTATAAATATTTCCTGTTTGGCTAAACATTCTCTCGCTAAATACACTTGAAGGTGGAGCAGAGATATATTTCCTAGCTACTTAAGGTACCCCTCCAATGGCGGTGCGCCTTGCTGTGGCGGAGGGGCTTACTTCCGCCCAGAGACAGTCTGCTGCCTTAGTAGCGGAGGCCTCTGGGGGGAAAACTAAGTCACCGCCCCCAATCCACGGTGGAACAGCATACGCCAAGGGATGCATGGCCGGAGGGAAGTTCGGTCTCAAGTATGTGAACTCAGGATACCAGGCGACCTCCTGTTTCAATTTAGCCTTCCCGCAGTATGAGGCTCTGCTGCGGGTGACCGTATAATTCCTCAGTTTAACTTATTCTTTTATGGATACGAAAAAACTTTTACAGGGGGGCACCCCCTTAAGTGCGCCACTCCCAAAGGCCTCAAGGCCTTCTTTGGATTCCCCCGAAACCTCAACTGAAAAGGGGCTTACAGTCCCTGTCAGGGAGGTGGAAGAGGAATCCAACTTGGCTGCTGCAACCCCATTAGGGGATACAGCATCTAATATCGAGGAGGCCATTCAAAAGCTCCAACTAACATTGCCTCGCCTTTCAGGCGCGGCCAGAAGAAGATATAGGTGGCTGGTGAAGAACGGGCACGATCCTTCAGAGGCCCGCAAACTGGCTCTCGTGCCTATTGGCCCCCCGCCTGCGGAAAAACGAGCGCGCCTTAGTGACTCTACGCCAGGGGGGGTGCCAAAGAAACCTAGGACTGGAGGCAGTGATGGGAGCGCAAGCGCCCACGCTTCCTCAAGTCCTACCTTAAATACAATCAGAATAGGAATAGTCTCTAAAGACTATCCACAAGAAATCTTGACAATGGAACAACTTAAGGCCATACAAGAAGGAATCCTGGGCAGGATCGTGGAACTAGTTGGCGGCACCACACAGCCAAAGTTTCACGGCTCTATCCTCAAACCAGGGTGGGTGCAGTTCAACTGCGACGACGAGGCCACAGCAGAGTGGCTGAAACTCGTTGTTGGACAGCTGAAACCTTGGGAGGGGGCAGATCTAAGGACAGTGGAGGGGGATGAAATCCCCCGACCCATAGTACTGACTGGTCTCTTCCAGAATAGTGCAAGGGATGGGAACGACAAGATCCTAACCTTTGTAAAGGCACAGAACCTTGGCCTTAACACTGACGAGTGGAGGGTCTTGAAAAGGGAAGAGAGGGGCGATTCTGTGCACCTCGTCCTTTCTCTGGACCAGCACTCTGAAACTAAGCTAAGAGCCCAAAACCATCTGCTCAGCTATAAATTTGGCACTGTTGGACTCAGGAAGAGGAGCGGGAAACCCGAGGGGGGAGTAGGCTCCCCACCTCTGGCGAAACGGCCTCACCTGAGAACTACACTCCGAAGGAAAAGGGGAAAACCTTGGCTCTTAAAGGAAAGGTAACACCCTCTGGTTCACAGCCAAAGAAGAAAAATCAAACTGCAGAGAGTGGGAAAGAAGGCCAAACAAAATCGGCCTTGGCAAGGGGTTCAAGTCAGAACCCCAAATCCAAATCTGCATAATGGATAACAAAAACAACTTGAGCTGCCTTCAAATTAACTTGCACCACGCAAAGGCAGCAACTGATGCTCTCGTCCGGACCTTTGTATGCGAGAGGCTGCAGATAGCCCTCATACAGGAGCCATGGGTGAGAGAAGGAACAATCAAAGGAATACCAAGTGGAATGGGTAAGCTGCTCTACTGTCGGGACCATGGCGCGCCTCGTGCGGCGGTGGTCATCGGTGGTGGGGTCAATGCCCTGTCCATTCCAGAGTTCACCACAAGGGACCTAATAGCAGCCCTAGTAGAGGTGCCAACCGCGCTGGGTGTGCAAGAGGTAGTAATTGCCTCGGCATACTTTTGCGGGGACTCGAATGAAGCACCTCCGGAAGAAATTCACAGGCTTGTGCAATACTGTCAGCGGATCCGCAGGGGACTGATCTTGGGATGCGATGCAAATGCCCATCACACCCTGTGGGGCAGCAAGGACATCAACAACAGAGGTGAGTGTATTTTAGAATTCTTAACTCAATATGGTATTGATGTGGTGAATGAGGGCAGTAAGCCCACATTCATCACATCGAACAGACAAGAGGTCTTAGACCTAACCTTAATAAATGCCACTTATGGTATACAGATCTCGAACTGGTATGTGTCTGATGAAGTATCTCATTCGGACCATAGACACATCAGGTTCGAAATCATAGCTTTAGAGAAAGTAGAGGAGGAGCGGAGAATACCTAAGCTAACAAACTGGAACTTGTATAAAGAGCTCCTTAAACAGCGCGTGGAGGATATGGGGGAACTGTTTGATGTGCAGGACCTAGATGTATCCACTACCCAACTGCAATCAATCATACAAGATTCATATGAAAATAGTTGTCCTCTGAAAAAAAGAGGGATAACTAGAAGCGTCCCCTGGTGGAATCAAGAGCTAACCACTCTAAGATCTAAAACCAGGAAACTCTTCAATAAAGCTAAGCGGGATAAAAATTGGGAAGCATACAAAACTGCCCTAACCGCTTATAACAGGGAACTTAGGAAATCCAAAAGAAGATCATGGAAGACTCTATGTGAAAGCATTGAGAGCCAATCTGAAACTGCGCGTCTACATAAAGTGCTCTCAAAGGACCAATCTAATGGGCCGAGCCTTCTCTTAAAGAAAGACGGCAGTTATACAAAGGACCACAGGGAAACCTTAGTGGAACTTATAAACACTCACTTTCCGCACAATGTAATAGTTGACGACGGGGAGGAAGTAGATATATGGGATGATAGAAGACCCAATAGATGGACGGAAAGTCTGTCTGGAAGGGTCTTCTCCCCTGATAGGGTAGAGTGGGCAATAAATTCCTTCGGCCCATATAAATCTCCTGGAGGGGATGGCATATTCCCAGCCTTGCTTCAACAGGGAATGGAGAGTCTGCTTCCGCTGCTGGTAAGAGTGTTTAGGGCAAGCTATGCCCTGGGATACATTCCCCAGCTGTGGAGGAAAGTAAGGGTGGTTTTTATCCCCAAGACGGGGAGACGGTCCACGTCTGACCCCAGATCCAATCGACCTATAAGTCTTACATCATTTCTTTTGAAAACAATGGAAAAGGTGCTAGACTACCACATAAGGGTGGAAAATTCGATAGAAAAGAAAATCCATCCTAATCAATGGGCCTACCAGTCCGGTAGATCAACAGTTGGCGCACTAGATAGCTTGGTATCCAAGATAGAAGGAGCGCTAGATCACAAGGAGGTGGCGGTTTGTGCTTTCCTGGATGTGCAGGGTGCTTTTGATAGCACCATGCATGTGACCATGGAGGATGCCGCCGCCTCCAAGGGCGTCGGACCCTCAACGATTGCTTGGATAAAAGCAATGTTGGGGACAAGACGTATTACGGCTGAACTGGGAGGGGAGATGATCACTGTGACATCTGGGAGGGGATGCCCCCAAGGAGGGGTACTTTCACCCCTTTTATGGACCATGGTGGTCGATAGTCTCCTCACCAAACTCAGTGAATCCGGATTCGAGGTGCAAGGATACGCGGATGACCTTGTAATTATTATTAGAGGCAAGCACATAGAGGTCTTAATGGAACTCATGCAACATGCCCTCAATATATCCTACAATTGGTGCTTGGAAAGGGAACTAAACATCAATCCAAGCAAAACAGTAATAGTGCCCTTCACCAGGAAGAGGAAGCTAAGATACATGGCTCCCAAGATTGGTGATGTCACTATTAACCCTTCCACTGAAGTCAAATATCTGGGAGTAATCCTAGATCAAAAACTAACGTGGAATCCACATCTTAAAAAGGTAGTGGACAAAGGTACGATGGCCCTATGGACATGCCGAAAGATGCTTGGCAAAACATGGGGACTGAAACCTAAAATGACCAATTGGTTATACATAACTGTAGTCAGACCTATAATCACCTATGCCTCACTTGTTTGGTGGCCGAAGGTTGAACAAAGGACTGCACAAAATAAACTGCAAAGATTGCAAAGGCTTGCATGCCTAGCGATCACAGGGGCAATGCATACATGCCCTACTGCAGCCATGGAAGCACTGATAGGCCTCCTTCCTCTATATTTGCACATCAGAAGGGAGGCCATGTCATGTGCAACCAGACTGGCCATTCTTGGTCAAATTAAACTAAAAACTGGACTCGGACACCTTCGAATTTTGGAAGATGTACCAG
>JABUQX010115722.1:0-7500 GCA_015478945.1 Trachelipus rathkii | reverse complement strand
TGCAAAGAGTTGGAAACAACTAGTACCGGAGCCGATATTTTCGCTTCCGTTTCTTCCTATCTCAATAATCATGGTCTTTGATGTAACGACAGTTGTGAAATATGTACTTATAGTGCACCATCAATGACAGGAGAGCATAAAGGATTTATTGCGCAAGCTTTACAGGAAAATGTATCATTGAAAATAACTCGCTGCCTTCTGCACAGAGAAGTACTAGTAGGGAAAAATTGTGGTGAGCAGTTCGCTGAAGTTATAAATTAGGTTGTGAAGATTATAAATTACATTAAATCACGACCTTTGAAGTGAAGACTCTTTGAAAAAAATGTTGTGAAATGGATGCACCATATATCTCATTATTATCTCGTGATAGAGTACCGAACCGCGTTCATATACTCAAAGAAGAACTAAAAGTCTTTTTTGAGAAATAGAAACATGATGCATTTTCCTAGGTTACTGCAATATGATGATTGGTGTTTACAGCTGTCATATCTGTCAGATATATTTAGTAAATCAAATGTAATAAATACTTCATTACAGGGACGACAAGAAACAACAGTTTCTTCAACCAATGAAATGAAAGGTTTCATGAGAAAGGTAGGTTCTTGGAAGTCTGCAATTGAGAAAAGTGATTTTTCAAATTTTCCATCAATTTTAAAATTTTCGAAATGTAATGGCAAGGAAAAGCTAAAAGACCTCATTCTTGATCATTTATCAAAATTGCAAGATGCAGTATATTAGACAAAAAGGAACGAGAACTTGAGTGGATTGTTTCCCCATTTCAAAAGGCAGATATTGCTGAAGAACTAGATTTCACAGCTACTGAAAGAGACGAATTTAATGATCTCTGCGCTAGTAGTAGGGGATGGATATTGGAGCACGAAAAACCCACCTTACCTTGACCGACGAAAAACCCACCTGACCTTTTTTACCTGCCCTTGACCTTTTTTGACCTTCACTTTTTTTTGGGCCTTGACCTTTTTTGGGCCCAAATTTTTACCTGCCTTTGACCTTTTTGGGCCTTGACCTTTTTGAGAACCCAAATTTTTGCGGCGAACCCTTTTGTATTCTACGGTACAATTTTGGCAACCCTAATTTTTTGGCAACCCTAATTTTTTGGCAACCCTAATTTTTGGCGCCCTTTCGAAGAAAGGTCGCGCCAAACGGTTGCGTTAGCAACCGTTGTACGTACCCCACCCTAATTTTTTCGATCAACCCTTTGATCTTCCATGGGTCAATTTTGGCCCACGGTAATTTTTTGTCCTTCCTTTAGGGCTTAGCCCTTTTTGATGTCTTAACCTTGTTTGACCATGATATTTCGGCGTTGACCTTGCCAGATTCCATGGGTCAATTTTTGTATTCTACGGTACAATTTTGGCAACCCTAATTTTTTGGCAACCCTAATTTTTTTGCAGCCGTAATTTTTTGGGAACCCTAATTTTTTGGCAACCCTAATTTTTTGGCAACCCTAATTTTTTGGCAACCCTAATTTTTTGGCAACCCTAATTTTTGGCGCCCTTTCGAAGAAAGGGCGCGCCAAACGGTTGCGTTAGCAACCGTTGTACGTACCCCACCCTAATTTTTTCGATCAACCCTTTGATCTTCCATGAGGTCAATTTTGGTCCCACGCGTAATTTTTTGTCCTTCCTTTAGGGCTTAGCCCTTTTTGATGTCTTAACCTTGTTTGACCATGATATTTCGGCGTTGACCTTGCCAGATTCCATGGGTCAATTTTGGCCCACCCTAATTTTTTCGATCAACCCTTTGATCTTCCATGGGTCAATTTTGGCCCACCCTATTTTTAGGCCACCCTTTAGGGGCTTAGCCCTATTTTTTGATGTCTTTACCTTTTTTTGTCCTTGACCTTTTCTCCAAAGCTTGTCAGACATACCAGTCAATTTACCCACGGTAATTTTTTTGCCTTCCTTAGGTGCGCTTAACCCTTTTTGCATTCTTAACCTGTTTGACCATTGATATTCGCCTTGACCTACCAGATTCCATAGTGTCAATTTTGGCCCACGCTAATTTTATGCCATCGGGCCCACCGTCACCATATTCGTTCCTAACTTAACGTATTATGGCATCTATCCTAACTCAAACACCTACACAACACACACCACACACACACACACACACACACACACACACACACACACACACACACACACAGATTTACTTACACTCACACAGATTTACTTACACTCACACACAGATTTACTTACACCCGCAGATTTACTTACACTCACACAGATTTACTTAGACTTTACTTACACTTATACACACATCACTATGACACTTTATACACCCCTTCACTATGACACTTACATTACAACATAGACACTTACATTTTACACTTATACACACATCCACTATGACACTTATACACACATTCACTGTGACACTTACATTTACCACATAGACACTTACCATTTTACACTTATACACACATTCACTATGATACTTATACACACATTCACTATGACACTACATTTACACATAGACACACGTACAAAACACACTACCAACCCTTTGGGTCTTCCATGGGTCAATTTGACCCACCCTAATTTTTCGCAGCCCTAATTTTCGGCCAACCTTTAGTCTTCCATGGCGACAATTTTGAGAAACAAATTTTTGTCAACCCTATGCTATTCCAGGTACAAATGTTTGGCATGGTAACTCGTTTTGACCTTGTAAAGCTTTTTTTGATGGCTTTGATGGTTCCAATCACCGTTAAGAAGTATCTAGTTTTATGTTCTATAGTGTTCTATTATTATTCAATGAGTATTAGGATGAGTGCCAGGTGAGCTGCCAGTGCAGTGCCAAGGATGCCAATGAGTGCCAACGTGAGTGGCCAAGTGATTGCCACATTCGTGAGTGCCAATGAGTGCCACATAGCTGCCAACTGAGTGTCCACTTTTTCAAGCCTTTCTAGCATCCCTGCAGCCCCGATTGCCCTATTATCGCGTGTCTAACCCCTAGGTTAGAAGGTATCAGGATTCATTGGTGTATATTACAAGCTGCTAGGATGCTTCCTACTATGAGTTAGTCTTTTTCTATCACTTATAGCCTTTATATATATATATATATATTACTTGCACCCACACCTACACACATACACTATGACACTTATACACACATTCACTATGACACTTATACATCCATAGACACTTATAAGCACTTACCACTCTCCATAGACACTTACATTAAACCATATACACTTACATTCACACCCACACACACACAGATACACTTACACTTACACTCACACACTCGATATTTTGATGCCTCAACTTGATGCCTCAGCATTGATTGCTCAGCATTAAATGCCTCAACTTGATGCCCTATCTTTGAAGTTCGTCTTTGATAACTCATCTTTGCATGCCTCATCTTTGATACCATCTATATTGATGATTCATCTTTGATACATTTTCTAACCTTTTCTAGACTTTTCTACCTACACCAAAGAACATAGCTAATATTAATGTCTTCCCGTAAGTCATAAGCTAACCACCGGGGCCAGCATCGCCCTCTGTACAAAAGGCTCCCAACCCGCCAATCCGCAGTGCGTCCAGCCGCTTTCCGCCGCCTCGTGCCACGCGTTCCCGCCGCGCGTTGCGCCCGCAGCGCAGTATTTCGCGTACCGCCCGTCGCGTGGCCCGCAGCACAATATTCCCCAGCAGCGAATGAAAAATAGTATATATATTATACCATAGTCATTCATTTTTATTCAACTTAAACATTTTTATGAAAACATTTTCGCGAACCTAAAACTGTAACTTATTACACCTATTTTTTAACACATATATTTATTACCATTATGTTTTCTAATACTTTTTACCTAATACTTTTTAATTTATAAAATTTTTAAAAATTGTATGGAAGAAGAAAAAAATCCAAAGTGTCTGATATATAATCATTTTATTTTTACTACAATTGTACGATATTTTATTAATATATTTACTAACATTACATACCTTAAAGCCAGTAAATCAGTAAATCAATAGAGCTGTTACCTAACACCTAAGGCGTGATAGCTTGCTTTTGTTTTTACTGCTTACTGCTTTAACTCATGTTTTTACTGCTTTAACTCATGTTTACTGCTTTAACTCATATTTTTACTGCTTTAACTCATATATTATTAACCTTTACATACCTTAAAGCAGTAAATCAGTAAATTAATAGAGGTGTTCCTGACACCAGGGGGATTAGTATGCTTTTTTACTGCTTACTGCTTTAACTATGTTTTACTGCTTTTAACTCATTTACTGCCTTTAACTCATTATGTTTTACTGCTTTAACTCATGTTTTACTGCTTTAACTTATGTTTTACTGCTTTAACTCATATTTTTACTGCTTTAACTCATATTTATTAACATTTTGCTTTCTTTATATTTTTTATTTTCTTTTATTACTTTTATTTTTATTCTTTTTATTTTTTTTATTTTTATTTTTATTATTTTTTTTTTTTTATTATTTTATTTTTATTATTATTTTTATTATTATACTTAGTTTTATTTACTTCATGCCTATTTTTTATATTTAGATCACACACCCACCCACACACACACAACACACAACACCACACACACAACACACACACTATACTTAACACTTACACGTATAACGTATAATTTATTAAAACATTTTATTTATTTTTATTATTATACTTTAGTCTATTACTTCAGCCTATGTTTATTATTATTTAGACCAAACATACACGCCACACCCACACACACCCACACACACACACACACACACACACACACACACACACACACCACACAACACACACACACACACAAACACACACTTAAACATATCAAATAAGTTCTTTTGTAGGAACATTTTTAAAAACATTTTATGTTTTAAATTAAAACACGTACATTATATTTATATTACTCATTCAAATATAACTAAAATTATTTCAAAGTTTCTTAAAACTTCTATAATAAATCAATCATTATCTTTGAACAAAGAATTTATTATTAACTGTTAATACTTTTTGTGTTTAAAATTTTATAACATCAGTTTGATATCAAGTTTTACTAAAATTTAGAAATTTTATTAAAAACATATATTACGTACCTTAAAGCAATAAACCAGTAAATCAGTAAGACATGCCCCTAGCACCCCTCTACACCAAGCTATGCCACGTTTTGTTCTATTGACTTACGCTTTACATCATCTTTAGCCATGTAATAAGTATAAAAAATAACAAAATAAGTTCTCTGCTAACAAACATGTATTTTATTAAAATCATTCTAAGTTTTTATTTAAAAATAACAATTATTCACTTACATTTATATTATTCACTCGATGTTAACTAAAAATATTTCAAAGTTTTTTAAATAATTCGGATTTTCTTTATATTCTATTATATATGTACATTGACAATCCATCACGAGAAAACACAACAACCCGCACTCCTTACAGATACGAAACTGACCTCTCTCTGTAAAATGTGTTGAAATAAATACTTTAGGCCTAAATTTAGGATAATCCTTTTTGTATCCCGGGGTGATTTAAGCCTAATTCCAGGTCAAAATATATTTCAAACTGACCTTTTTCTGTAAAATGTGGTGCAATAACTACGTTAGGCCTAAATTTAGGCCTAAATTTAGGATAAGCCTTTTTGTATCCCGGGCTGATTTAAGCCTAATACCAGGTCAAAAAGTAATTCCAGTATAGACAAGAATCGAGAATCAATGTTATTATTATTTTATAAATATATTTCAAACTGAAACATGCTGGATCGGTAAGATCCTTTAAGCAGGTAAAAAGGAAATGTTTACCTTTCTTGTGAGTGGACGGAGTAATCCTTATCTCTATATGACCTCGTATGTGATTGGTCGAGAATTATTTTATCGCTTTTTGGTTTTAAGGTATGAAAAAACATGTTTTTCATATCCTGAGCCTGGGGTTCGTTTATTTAAACTCTTAACATATATGTAAATATTTATTAAGAAAGTAAAATAAGGATAATAAAAACTTTACTATATAATTAGAAATTTATTAATTATATCTTTACAAATTATTCATATATATATAAATATATATATTATATATATTTTTATAATATGTAGTATTATATATATATATAATATATATCATATATATATATATATATATATATATATATATCAGGCAATAAAATTAAATATTACAAGAGTGTTAAATATATTTACAATGATTTTATATATATATAAGGTTCACATTAAATATAATACAGGAATATTATTATATATAACACTTTCCACATACATTTTACACATAATGTTTATGATTTATTTTATATAAAAATTCTCTAAATCTTTTGCAAATATGCCCATCATTTATATCATTATCGCCATATATAGTTTCGTATCCAGTTAAATACCTTCAGTTAACAGATAAGTATTAAGACCCGCTTAATAATTAAAATTGCAAGGACAAACGTATACATACCTACATTAAATATTCTTGCATTGTTTTTTCTAAGTTGGTCATTAAAAACAACTAGGTCTAAAAAACTTAGGAAGGGATCGATGATAACCGTAGGAGATCATCGATCAGGGTTTTCTTAAATGTGTAGTTTTCTTGGTGTATAAAATGTAATGAATTACGTTATAATTAGATAACACATATGTCTTCTTCAGCTGCATTAACATTCGCTTACGTACCTCTAACATATATTTCAGCTGCGTTAGGCCTGAAATGTAGAATCCAAATGATGTAGGTTCAAATACTGCTGTTTCATTATTTCTCTCCCATAATCTAACTTCCAAACTGATTATGTTTTGATGTTTATAAAATGCTAGAGTAAGTTGTTATCGCTGGTTTCTTCGCACAGGCTAATAACTGTTTCGGTCCAGTTTAAAGCTGAGCTTGGTTTAAAGTATTCTGTAAGCCACTCTTCAGTGTGATTACATATACAAAGTAATTCATCTGGACTCATGAAAATACGCTTTGTATTATAACATGGTGATTGGGTAGTACACTTGAAAAATTCAAATCCATCGGGTTTCTTTTATATAAGAATAAAACCCTACTTCCTGGGATCTTGATTCCCACTGGACAATGTCCATTGAGGTATTACAATTTAAGGAGATGAAACCATGCATATACACTTAGTAAAATAGAGCACTTTATACAAATCAGAGAACTTGTTGCACAGCTTAACAGCCAAAAAACGAGTATGATTTTAAATGAGTTTGGGTCTAAACACGCATCCTCAAATATAATTTTTCATCCAATTCACAAGTAAGTTTCCGGGATATGCAAAAAAACATGTTTTTTACATTACCTAAAACCAAAAGCGATAAAAATAATTTCTCGGACCCAATCACATTTACGGAGGTTCATATAGGAGATAAGGAAGTTACTTCCGTCCACTTCAAAGAAAAGGTTAAACATTTCCTTCTTAACCTGCTTAAAAGCATCTTACGATCAGCATTTTTCAGTTGCAAATTATATTATAAAAATAATAAGTAACATTGATATCTCGATTCTGCTATCTCTGTGTGT
>JABUQX010115721.1:7500-12957 GCA_015478945.1 Trachelipus rathkii | reverse complement strand
AGGAGAGAAGAAGAGAGAGAGGAGAGAGAGAGAAGAAGCTTTGAGAACACAGGAGAAAAATACCATCAATTTAATCTATTTTAATTTAATATAAGTAGAAATAAGTATAGAAAAAACTTTAGAAAAAATTACAATATTAATATTATATTATAGTAGTGGAGTAGGAAGTAATAATACTTTGGAAATCGTCTAAGTTGGAATAAAGCAAAGTTGGCCTAAAGAACATAGAAAGATTAACAACAATTGTTATTTTGGAAGAACAGAGAGGAAAAGGAAAACCAAAGGGTTAAAGTTAGCATTCTTTCAAAATGCCGCAGATGAGCGGAGGTAAGAGGAACCGAGAATATTATCCATTTTTTTACGGCAGAAAGAATTTTTTAGTTAGAAAGAATAGAATTTGGCACGTTCAAGAATGAAATATATTTTATGGAACGTGATTTGAACTCGACCTAATTTTCTGGATGTGGCAGCTCTCTGTGTCTTGTCTTGTCTCTCTCTCTCTCTCTCTATCCTCTCTTTCTCTCTCTACTCTCTCTCTCCTCTCTCCTCTCATCTCTCTCTCTCTCTCATCTCTTCTCTCCTCTCTCTCTCTCTCTCTCTCCTCCTCTCTCCTCTCTCTCTCTTCTCTCTCTCTCGTCTCTCTCTCTCTCTCTCCTCTCTCTCTCTCTCTCTCTCTCTCTCTCTCTCTCTCTCTCTTCTCCTCTCCTCTTCTCCTCTCTCTCTTTCTCTCTCTCTCTCTCTCTCCTCTCTCTCTCCTCTCTCTCTCTCTCTCTCCTCTCTCTCTCTCTCTCCTCTCTCTCTCTTCTCTCTCTCTCTCTCTCTCTCTCTGGCCAATAGCATGAGAACAAAACCAAGGTTTATTAGGTTTAGTTGAAGGGAAAGAACATGGAATGTTCGCCTCCTCCTTGCCAGAGAGAATCACCTCGGATTGGCGCTCTGCACAATCCGAGGGACACCTCTAACCGAATCAATGATCATTTTAACATTTAAATTTTTTTTTTAACATTTCTAAGTTTTAATAAAGTTTTTTAAAAAAATATTACTTTTATTTTATTTTCAGATTTTTAAATTAAAATTTTTTTTTTTAAAAAATTAAAAATTTTAAAATTTTAAATTTTAATTTTTTTTTTTTTTTTTTAATTTAAAAAAAATTAACTTTAAAAAGATTTTTTTCTAAATTTAGTTTTTAAATCTTTATTATTATATATGTTTAGATTTATAAATTTTTTTACATTCTTAATTTTGTATTTTTAAATAGTAATTTAAAATTTTCAATAAAAAATTAATTTTAAAATTTTAAACTATAAAGCTTGTTTAAAGAGACATTATTTTTTTTTTACAGTTATCATCACCACTCACGGGCAGAGCCCTATTCAGAGGGGTTGCACCCAAAATTTCATCCGCCAGCGCAAATTACGCAGATGAGCACATACGCAGGCTTTAAAAGTGAGGGAGATTAAAAATTCAGCAGGAAACAGAGATGAATAGAATTCCACAGAACAGAGGTGGCAGGGAAGAAGGAAGTACCGCAGCGAACTAGCCTGGAGTTACCAATATACTACACAAAACTCGTGCGCAAACACAGCACCCCTTGTGCTACGAGAGCGTCGTAAAAGTGTGGTACGCGAGTTAAGTTCCCTCGAACACCTGCCGCCTGCGATACCTATTAAAAAAGAATAAATTACAACTCGCGCCGCAAAGATTAGAGGGTCAATGAACGGAAAGTTCAGAACAGTTATAAAGCCTTTTGCTTTTGACTCGACCCTCGTCCAAAAGCCGGGTAAAACCAGACTCCCCCCAGATATGGAACAGTACGCCATACAAGGGCGGATGAACCCTTGTATAGCTGAAGTAACTGAAAGAGAAAAAAAAATCTCGCAGTCTAAACAGAAAACCCCCAGTTCTTTGAGGCCGCCACAGCAATGTGATATGAGGTTCCAAGACATTTTTTGTTATGTTAAGCCAAGAACTGTGTATATCGTCAACAGGAGAGACGGAAGAACCGTCGAAAGATATAGAAAGTTAGAAGGTAAGGGAGATTTGTAGAAGTTAGGTTTTAAAGAATTAAATTTCACAAGGTTGAGACGACCCCCAATCGGAAATTCTTTCCAATCAGCGAAATAGAATCGGAACGTAAGACGAAGCAATTCTAGAAAGTAAAGAAGGAGCAGAATTGAAATTGCAGTGAAGAGTGAAGCGAATCAATCGGCATAGGATAAGATTAGCATGTGCAGTGAGAAGATCATTAATGAAAAAAGTAAGAATAAAGAGGAATAAACCGAACCCGAGAAACACTATGAAGAAAAAGAAGGAAGTCGCTCCATCAACCACAGCGATATTGAGCGACTGAGAGAAAGACATTAGACATTAAGAATATAATATTCTAAGACATAAACCGCATGCATGGCGAGACTGTCGTTGTCCAACACTAACCAAACATGCTCAGCAAAATCCACAAAGCACCCCTAGGGTTTCATTTACTGTTAAAATTAAAAATACACCATTTAAGTTTAGTCAAAAATAATGATATATAAATATATATATATATAATATATATATATAATAATATATATATTAATAATATATTATATATAATATAATATATATATATATAAATATATATAATATGATTATAAATATATAAATATATATATATATATATGATACCCAAACCATCCACATGCATTAAATAACTAAGTTATGTCACACATGCCATATATTATTTAGCTACTATATCTAAAATCCATCAATTTTTTCTTCGTCTAAATTCTCTGACGATTCTCGCAACAACTGCTTCAATCCAGCCCTTTCTTCAATGTTGCAATCGAGTCACACTCAACAACCTCCTCTGGCAGACTATTCCAAAATTTTAACAACCCTATTACTGAATGCATGCTTAAACATATCAAGACGGCATTTTCTTAATATTTTTCTTTATTATGCCCCCTGGTCACCTGTCCATGCTCTACTATAAAAATTTATGGGTCTGTGTGTTCGGAATTGTTAAACTTTTCGCAAACTTCTTAATGTCCACTCGGCTAAATGCAAAACTCGCCGTTTCTACAGAAAACATCCTAACTCTTCAGCCTCTCCTCATAGCTCTTACCCTCAAACCCAGAAATCATCCTAGTTGCTCGTTGCACTCTCTCTAGCATATCTAAGTCTTTCTTTAAATAAGGGGCCCAAACTTGTGCACAATACTCTATTACTGGCCATAACATAGCTATTATTACAGTTACTTATAACTTCCTTCCTCTTGTAAACAACATTGCGATTATTATGCCCAGCATCTTATTTAGCTTTATTTCTAGCTTCAAACACTGATTAGCACTTTACAAATTACTGCTTATAATCACAACCTAATCTTTTTCTTGCTCCACAGACTCAAGCCAATCCCCATTCAGATCGCCCCCCCCCCCCCCCCCCTCCCCCCCCCATATATAAAAACTTTATTGAGTAACCTAAGTGAAAAACCTTACACTTTTACTATTAAAATCATTGCCACTTATCTGCCCACCCAAGAAGTTTATCAGATCATTTTGAATCTTAACATCCTTCCACTATCCTAAACTGGGTGCCGTCATTTTTATCATCTGCCAAACTTATAAACCTTAGCATTAAGTCCCTGGTCTAAATCATTTTATATATATGGAGAACAATAGTGGCCCCAGCACTGAACCCTGTGGGAACACCAACTCTTCACTATTTCCCATGATATTCCCCATTGATTTGCACACTGTTTTCTATTTCGCACCAACCTTTAATCCAACCATGTACACTCCACTCTAAACCACATTGCAATAACTTCTTTCATCAGCCTTATGTGGCGGAACCTGATCAAAGCTTTGACTAAAGTTCTAAATATTACAATATCAACTGATCTCTTCGCCGTCAATGCATCAGAATTATCCAAAATTCTAAGCAAAAGCTAGACATTAAAGTAAGCAAAGAGAAGAGCGAAACCCCCAAAGGAGGGAGCTTGGAGAGCAGTGCGCGTGCCATACCGGTCAAATGCTTGGATATTGTCAAACGCCACCACGCAAGTTTCCCGTAGTTCCTAAAAGCGGAAAACCATAAAATCGGTTTTAAATAGGAAGTATATCCAGTAACCTGAACGACCGAAAGCCGTACTGGCGCATCGAAAAAAAAGAGAATGACGATCCAGATGTCTAAGAAGAAAGAGACTAAGAAGTTTCAAAAGATCTTAGATAGAATTACAAGTGAGAGCTATAGGGCGCATAGTTAGAAGCATCAGCAGCGGCTTCCTTTTCGAAATAGTTGGACATGTGCATGCTACCAACACCAGGAAAGTGCTAGTATTGAGACATGAGAATATAGTTGAACGGAGGCGGGTCACACGTAAGCACATCCCTCAAAACTCTGGGAGTATGCCATCCGGCCACCCGCCTTCCCTAACGTCATAGATTTCAGGAGCCCATGCACCCGATCAAATTAATCACAGCAAAGACATAGGGCACCTGAGAGAGAATAGCATGTTTATAAATTTTTAAACGAATCTAGGATAATAGGATTACTTAATATTTTTATGGTTTGCCCTAGATCCAAAGCTTCAAATATTTTCTTCTCTGCACACGAAACTAAATTTAAGCTTATATTTTGCTTTTTAAACTATTGAAGAATAAAAAAAAGTAATAAATCATAAATAATCCCAACCACAAGACCTACACCCTCATCTTGAATAGGGCTCTGACGGGAGTTGTGGTGATAATTTAAAAAAAAGAAAAAAGCCGGTTTAGTTAGTTTTGATATTAAACTTTTTTGAAATTTCCTTATACGAGAAAATAGGAACTAGAAAGTCATAACTACCTTTCAAGGTTATTTAACTGGTAAAGTTTCAAAGTCGGCTAGATAAAAGTTCGATCGATCCTTCTTTTTTTAACTATTGGTTAAAAAGGGTTTAAGCAAAACTAATTAAAAGACTTATTTAATTGCGTTGTTGATCTGATAAGCAAGCATTCTTAAAATAGTTGTTACCACTACTACTACTACTACTATTACTTTTTAGCACTAAACTTCCATCATAAGAACAACTCATTCGTAATATTAATACTTAATTTTTCTTATAAAAAAAAATTATTTTAATTGTAGTTTTAGATGAAATTCGATATTTGAATGATATATTATGAAACTTAGATATTAGAGATAATTCCAGGGCTGCGGAGCCGACAAATTTTTTCCGCTCCGACTCCGCTCCGGCTCCATTCATTTAAAATTACCCGGCTCCGCCTCCAGCATTTTAAAAATGACCCGGCTTCCGACTCAGGCTCCGCCTCCAGTATTTAAAATTGCTCGCTCCGACTCCGGCTCCGAGCTCCGGCATTTTAAAGCAATTGTTCGGCTCGCTCCGACCTCGTCTATAATTTCTTTTCATTTACAAATATAAATCATTAATTCTCTGTTACAAAAACTTTTTATTATCTTGATGAAAATTGAATG
>JABUQX010115721.1:0-2500 GCA_015478945.1 Trachelipus rathkii | reverse complement strand
CTTTTCATCTTTCTTTTTGCATCGAACGGAATTAGGATTAGGAATTCTTTCAAAATCTTAAAGTAATATTTATTTTCACCATCTATTTCAATCATAATCCCCACTTCTCTTTTAACCGTTTCTACGAGATCTATATAGATATCAAAATCGATATTATCCTTTAATGTTTTAAAATATTTGATAAAAATGCCATGCCATCTTGGATTTTTAATTAAATTCATTAAAATTCCATGAGAGCACTCTTCAACTAGATCATTGTCACGAATCTGACATAGCAAATACATCGAAATATTAATTTTATGAAACAAAGCAATGCCGTGTACATTTACGAGATCTCGAATAGTGTTACAAAGAACTAGATTTTGGCGTGCAAGTTTTGGAAATAAATATTGTACTCCAATTTCACCGCAGCAACCTAACACTGCAAAAGAATGGAAATGCGCGAAAGTGATTCGTCTACGGTTACCTCTCTCTAATTGTCGAATGCTCTTAGCCCGGTAAAAAAATATATAACCATGCATATCATAATCATTGCGAGTTAAATAATAATCTTGAAATACCAATTCCAAATCGTTAAAATATCTACCTATCATATCTTCGTCAAATAAATATATACAGGAAAATTCGAACTTGCCTCGCTGGCCCATTAATATGTCAGATTCTAAAACTTTAAGTGCAGTTTCACGTGGATTAATTCCTCCTTGCCAATTGAAATAAATATTTTTTAGAAATATAACATCCTCTTCGGAGGAAACAGACTCCATAAATCTTTTAATTTCCTTATGTACTAATCGAATTGTTAGTTTCACTTTTTTAGAAAAAATTAGGTGGCCATCTCCTCTCTCTTTCCAATATATTTTGAATAATAGAATATATATTACCAGTACCACTACCGGTTAATATTTCTTTCTTCTCCTCGATGGCCTCATTATCCTTGAAAGCATCAACAACAGCAGTTAAAATGCAAAGGTTCTGTAGTGATTCGACTTTCACTTCATCAAGGACAAAATTTGTAGTCAAATCATAATTGAAATATAAGCTATTGAGGTTATCACTTCCATCAATGACGTTGTTATAACTCACATATAAACGATCCAATGCACGAAAGAATGAAGACATTGCAACAGATAACCTGAAATTAAAATAAACAAATTAATTTTTCTTGTATTAATAATACTCACAGGTGTGAGACCAAAAACTGTTTGATTATTTCCAACTGATTTCGATGCATTTTGGAGTGCTGAAAGCAAAAACAAAAAATTGTAGAAGAAAATCCTAGACATCAGAATTTACCTCAAATCGCAAAATTCTTTTAATTTTTAAAAAAATCGTTCGCTTTCCGATTTTTGATATTTCAACTTCATTCAATCGAAAACTTAACTATTAATTTTTATTTACAAAGTATTTAACAAGTACATTGTAATATATATATATATATATATATATATATATATATATATATATATATATATATATATATATATATATATATATATATATATATATATATATATAATATATAAAAAAAAAAAAAAATAACAATAATATAAAAAAATATATATATACATCTTACCATACAACTCTTCTTATAATATATATATATATATATATATATATATATATATATATATATAATAACATATATATATATATATATATATATATATATATAGGTAATACTGAAAACAGCGACCCACACATTTTCATATCAAAATATTCTGTTAAAATATTCTCCAAGAAGAGCAAGTTAAAATATTCTCCGAAAAGAGCTGTGACTGAAATGACTCGTTGACTCGTTTTATAAAAAAAAACCATAAAAAGAGGAGGTGACTCAAAGAAAGAAAATAAAGAAAGATCAACAAATATTAAAACGGATTTAGTCTATAAAGTGAATGTCCTAGATTTAGCAGGTATATGTGGAAAAGATTATTCGTTGTTGGCATTTTTACAATATTTTAAATTGATTTTGTGTGAAAAAAAAGTGTTTGACAGAAGGTCAATAGTGTGAAATTATTAAAGTTAATGAGGTGTTTAAATTTGGGTGTAAAATAAGAACTTGTAGAGATATTTATACAGTTTTTCCTGAGGGTTATTGGTTTAACCGGGTGCGTATTTCTTACGAAAATGCGATATATTTAATGAATAATTTTGTTAATAAGGTAACAGTAACACAAGTGCGAATTTTTTTTAGCTTAACGAGAAAACCGTTAGGGATGGGTTTAATTTATTTCTAGAGAAGTTTCTATTACATATACTATTGGCAAATTCACTAATTAATGAAAGGTAAATTTTTAAAAACATGTTATTTTAGGGGGCTCGATGTATTAAGTTAAAGGTTATTGGGGCTTTAATAATCCATTAGGTTAGGACCTACTTGGGGGCTTTCATAATCCATTAGGTTAGGGCTACTTGGGGGCTTTTAAGTCTAGGTTATGACAAAGTTTTGTTAGGCAGACAGAATTACTGTATATATATATATATATATATATATATATATTCT
>JABUQX010115720.1:25000-27641 GCA_015478945.1 Trachelipus rathkii | reverse complement strand
AAGTTATGTAGATGGTGAGTTCAGCTGGAACAAATGTCTGAGTTCAAATATTTATGATATATGGGGGATGAAAAGGGAACGGATGATGCAGAAATGTATTATGAAAGTTGTTGGAATGGAAGGAAGATGGCTTGTGCAATTAAATCCTTAGTGGATGCAAAGGGAATAAGTTCTGAGTGTGCTAGGGTCTTACATTGACGGTTTACTATTTACCTGTGTTAATGTATAGTAGTTGAGACTATGGTCTGGAATAAGAGGTACAGATATAAAGTATAGATATAGAACTTGCTGGGGTCAACGGCATTTTGATGGGTGTGCTCCTGGGTTTACAGGAGCAACCCAACCAAAGGGGGGTCAAATTTTCCCCCCCAACGCCGGGGAACATGGGCACAAGATGCTTGTTGCGATAAATTTGCCGAATAATAAGGACGATGAAAAATTCACTGCGCAGGACTCGAACACATCGACAAGAGCGTCGCGTTTAGACAATGTACAGAGGTCTCTACCACTAGTCCGATCTGCCACTCCAGAAAAAGAAAGGTATCTCGGAACAGTTTTTAAAATTCTCCTGCTTCGATATCACTGCTTTGAAACGTACTTAATTTAATCCATAGAAGCGTGCTTTTAACCCCCTACTGGGGTTACACAGCATTCTGCTAGTTTTCTTCACGTGTTACAGGAGCAACCAACCAAAGTCAGGCCACGGCGATCGACATGGAACATCATTCTTGTTGCGATAAATTTGCAATAAAAAGACGAAGAAAAATTTCACTATCGCCAGGACTCGAACCATCGACAACAGCGTCGACGTTAGACAATGTACAGGAAGTTTCACCACTAGTCCGATCCGACACCACAAAAAAATAAGGTTAGCTCTTACGAGTTTTCAATTCCTGAATTCGATATCACTGCATTATTTGAAACTTCGGATACTTATTTAAAATCCATAGAAGGGTGGTGGAATCCCTGCTGGGGCTACACGGTTATTCTTCTGGGGTGCTCCTGGTTTACAGGAGCAAACGACCAAAGTCAAGGAACGCCGACGATGCGGCACAACATGGCTTTTGTTGCGGACAAAATTTGCAATAATAAGACAAAAAAAATTCACTCGCGCCAGGACTCGACCATCGACAACAGCTGTCGGCCATTAGACCAATGTACAGAAGGTTCTGATCACTATTGCGATCGCCACCCCAGAAAAAGAAGCATCTCGAAGTTTTCAAATTTCTTGCTTTCGATATCACTGCGTTTGAAATCGATATTTATTTAAAATCCACAAGAAGGGTGGTTGAGAAACCCATGCTTTGGCTAAACGGCATTCTGCTAGTTTGCTTCCGTGTTACAGGAGCAACCAACCAAAGTCAGGCCACGCCGATATGGGCACAACATGCTTGTATGCGACAAAATTTCAATAATAATAAGAAGAAAAAATTTCACTCGCGCGCAGGACTCGAAACATCGGACAACAGCGTCGTCATTTTAGACAATGTTACACAGAGGTTAAACCACTAGGTCAGTCCACACCCCAGAAAAAAAAGGTATTTCGTTACAGTTTTTAAGTTTCCTGCTTCGATATCATTGCTTTGAAACTCGATATTTATTAAAATCCACAAAGAATAATGGTTGGAACAACTTTTGGGCTACATTGCATTCTGTCAGGGTGGCTCATGGGTTACAGGACCAACCGACCAAGGTCAAGGAATGCCAACATGCGCACAACAGGCTTCTTACGGACAAATTTGCAATTTAGACGAAAAAAAAATTTCTCTCGCGCCAAGACTCGAACTATCGACAACAGCGTCGCCGTAGACAATATAGCGAGAGCTCTACCACTAGTCCAGATCCGCCTCCAGAAAAAGAATCGCATCTGAAGGTTTTCAAAATCTCCTTGGCTTTAATGATCACTGCTTTGAACTCGACACCTTACTTAAATCACAGAAGAGTGATGGAATCTTTTGCATGAAGCTAACGGCATTCTTCTGGGTTGTTCCTGGGTTACAGGAGCAACCGACCAATGTCCAAGGACGCCGAGCATGCGCACAAGAATGCTTGTTGGCGACAAATTTGCGAATAATAAGAGAAAAAAAATTCACTCGCGACAGGACTCGAAACCATCGACAAATGCGTGCGCCGTTAGACAATGGGGAGAGGTGGCTCTATACTAGTCCTTATCCACCTCCCAGGAAAAAGAAGCATCTTCGAAAGTTTTCAAATCTCCTGCTTCGGTATCACTGCTTTGAAACTCAATTCTTATTTAAATCCACAGAAGATGGTTGGAACCCCTGCTGGTGCTACCGGCATTCTTCAGGGTGTTCATGTGTTACAGGAGCAACAGACCAACAAGGAAAGCCGACATGCGCACAATATGCTTATTGCGACAAATTTGCAATAATTAAGACGAAAAAAATTTCACTCGCGGCAGGACTCGAACCATCGACAACAGCGTCGCCGTTAGACAATATACAGGAGGCTCTACCACTTGGTTCGATGCGACTCCCCAAAAAGAAGGCATCTCGAAGAGTTTCAAATCTCCTGCTTCGATACATCTTTGAAACTCGCAAATATTTTAAATTCACAGAATGGGTGGTTGGAAACCCCCTCTTGGGGGCTACACGGCATTTTTCAGGGGTGTTCATGGGTT
>JABUQX010115720.1:2500-12500 GCA_015478945.1 Trachelipus rathkii | reverse complement strand
TTCATCCGTTTTGCATATCTGTCTCCAAACTCAACCTGACTATCCTATATTCTTCGACAACTTAAATTCCAAATTACAACACATTCTCTCTCCTTCACCTTTCTCTGAAATCATCACACTTAGAAATTTCAACGTTTACCACTGCCTCTGGCTTTCCTCTAACTCTCAAGACAAAGGTGGTGAACTTGCCTACCACTGTTTTTCCCAGAATGACCTCAAACAGTTTGTGAAGATCCTTCCTCGCATTCCCTGATCGATTTGGATACGAATCCAACATTCTAGACGCCTTTTTAGCTTCATATCCTTCTCCATATTCATTTAAACTCTTTCCTCTTCCCGATTCCTCTGATCACCTTATTATATCTGTATCTTGTCCCATCTTTTCAAGTTTTCTGCAGGAAAAACTCCGCCTACGACGAGGAAACGTTATTGGCATAACGATGATGCAAACTAGTCGCACATACGGTCATACTTCTTTGATTTTCGTGGAATAACTACTGCTTGGGCGAGAGAGAGGCCCCTCGGAGTGTGCAGAACTCATAGCTGAGGTGATTCTTTCTTGTATGGAAGAATGCAATACATATTCTTTCCTTCAATCAAACTTAACAAACCTTTGTTTAACTGTACTTGTCCTCATGCTGTTCGCCGAAGGGTTGTTGTTGCCTTCACAAATTACTTTCGTCTTCAAACTCCATTAGCTTATGTATAGAATATCAACTCTAACTTTTTGATTCTTTTCTCTTTCTTTAATCTTGTTTCTTTCGAATGACCAGAAAAAAACATTATAGCAATTTTTCGTTTTCAAAACCAAAAAAAAAGTAGGGTTTGAAATTCGAATATTATTGGGATCGGGGTCGAAAATCAATATTTCATCTCCAGTGTTCTTTAGGTAATAGACCCATCTTTGTACAGTTCAAGTTTAAAGTCATTTCGAAAAAAATTTTAGGACGTGAATCGAAAAATATCGAAAAATATCGAAAAATATCGAAAAATATCGAAAATATAGGTTTCCAAAAAATGAAAATACAAAGTAAGCCAAAATAGGCATAGAAAATACCTGAAAAAGACATTTTAAAGGTCAGAAAAAGCTGCAGTTTACTTTATATTTAGTCAAAATAGCCTGAAACCTTAAGATAATTCAGTTCATTTCCAGCTTGGGGATAAATATTGGACCCTGCCATTATACAGAAAACATTTCTAACTCCTTCAGCCTTTTATCATAACTCTTACCCTCAATCCCAGAAATCATCCTTGTTAATCTACGTTCCACTCTTTCTAGCATATCTATGTTTTTTCTTCAATAAGGGGTTCAAACTTGTGCACAGTACTCTAATGCTGGCCTAACATAGCTATTATACAGCTTATTTATAACTTGCTTACTCTTGTAAACGACATTGTGATTTATTATAACTAGCATCTTATTAGCTCTATACCTTGTTTCCAAACACTGATTAGCCTCTCTCAGATTATTGCTTATAATCACACCTAAATCCTTTTCTTGGTCAGCAGACTCAAGCCAATCCGCATTCATATCATTGTTAAATCATTTATTTGATTAATCTAGGTGAAGACCCTTGCACTTTTTACTATAAAAATTCATTTGTCACTCATCCAAGAAGCTTGAGCGCTCTTGGCAATCGGGGATTTAAAGACTGGAAGCATTTAGGGGACTCTTTAGCACATCATGAAAATGCTAAAACACATATAGATTGTTTGAAATCATGGCTTGAATTGAAGCAAAGATTGAAAATAGGTGAAACAATAGATGCAGTTTCTCAGAGACTCATTGGTTCTGAGATAAATCACTGGTCTGAAGTTCTTTTACGCATTATATCAGTCGTTAAAATGCTAGGTGAGAGCTCTCTAGCTTTTCGAGGAACAAGCGATAAACTGTATGAACACAATAATGGAAACTTTTTAAAGTTAATTCAGTTATTGGCTGAGTTTTATCAAAAAATGGAGGAACGCGTTCGCAGAGTCCTCAATAGAGAAGAAATCAAAGCTACATATCTAGGGAAAACTATACAAAATGAAATAATTGAATTATTGCATGACAACATAAAGCACCACATCATTGAGCAAGTTCAAAAGGCCAAGTATTATTCCGTGATTCTTGACTGTACTCCCGATGCAAGTAAAGTAGAACAGATGACATTTGTGGTAAGATTTGTCTCCATACAGGAATCAGAGTCTGAAGTTCAAGTTAATATCAACGAACATTTTTTGGGTTTTCTACCCATTGAGAGATCAACAGCTAAGGAATTGTCGGAGGTTTTACTAGAAGAGCTAGAGAAAAATAGGCTTAAAGTAGAAAACATGCGCGGTCAAGGGTATGACAATGGTTCCAATATGAGAGGAGAAAAATCGGGAGTACAAACAAGAATCAGAAATATAAACCCCAGAGCATTTTATGTTCCATGCAGCAGCCATTCGCTAAATTTGGTTGTAAACGATATGGCAAAATCCTCGTTTGAGGCAGCCAACTTCTTCAATATTGTTCAAAAGTTATATACATTTTTTTCTTCCTCTTCTTTTCGTTGGGCAATATTACTGAAATATATTGATACTTACACCCTAAAACCATTGAGTGATACGCGATGGGAAAGTCGAGTCGACTCATTAAAAGCTCTGCGGTTTCAAATTGGTCCAATTCACGATGCTTTGTACAGCATATATGAAGATTCAGAAATCGATAATATGATCAGAGACGAGGCTAGCGGATTATTAAATAATTTGAAGCAGTTCAAATTTATATGCTCTGTTGTGATCTGGTACAAAATTTTGAGTCATATTAACCCCATCAGCAAACTTTTGCAAACTGTAAATTTTAATATGTCACAAGCTATTGATATGCTTAGCAACTGCAAACTCTTCTTTGAAAACCTGAGATCAGATGAAGCTTTTGAAAGCATCATTTTAGAAGCAACCGAGCTTGCTTCAGAGATTGACGTGGAAGCTAATTTCGAAACCACCACACCACGTCATCGTGTCAGAAGCAAAACAAGAACGTTTTTGTATGAGGGCCCGGATGAACCCGTTCAAGACCTCAAACAAAAATATAAAATAGATTTTTTTTTCACACTATAGATCAAGCAATAAATGCCTTGGAAACCAGATATAATTTGCTAAATACTCACAGTAATTATTTCAGCTTTTTGTATAATATTTTTGGTCTAAAAGACATGCCCAGAAATGAGCTACTGGCTCATTGCAAAGATTTGGAAGTAGTTTTAACTGATGGAAATTCAAGCGATCTTAACGCCCTGGAACTAGCCGATGAAATAAGCATTGTTTCGTCATTATTAACAAAAAAGGAAACCCCTGTTGAAGTTCTCAAGTTTATCGCTACACTTAAATTCGCACCAAACCTCAGCATAGCATTAAGAATCCTACTTACATTGCCAGTCACTGTGGCTTCAGGGGAAAGAAGCTTTTCAAAACTAAAAGTAATAAAAAATTATCTCAGAACGATGCAGACGCAAAATCGTCTCAATGGATTGGCAATGATAGCTATAGAACACCAAATTAGTGACAAATTAGACTTGAAATCACTGGTTCGTGAGTTTGCCGAAAGAAAAGTTAGAAAAAGGGCATTTTAATTACTTTGGTTAGTTAGAATTTATTTATAATATGGGCATATCTAGTTTTTATTAGCCATTTAAACTAACATGTAATTTTGTTAATTTGCCTTAAGTGCTAAATTGCTTATCTTATCTGATGATTGAGTTTTTAATAAAACGTTTTTTTTTCCAATGTTTTCTTGCACTTCTCCTGATTGGTCGCGCATGAGCATTTTTTACACTATTAAAAATACGACAGGGCGCAAATTAAGTTTTGCCGGAGCGCCAAAAATGTCTAGGGCCGGCCCATGCCAAGGACTCTACTTCCTCAACAAGATCTTTTACATAAACTGCGTGCATCTTTATCTTTATTATTGTATGTAGGCCCTACTCTCTATCTGCACTAGATAAATCATTCTTACTTGGGCTTGCAGGGATGAAAAATGCTTGATCACTATAGAGCTTAGTATTTTTATTAACCTTTACTCAAGAAGAGCTTGTATCTCTGGGTCAGACATTTTCCCTGAAATTTGGCTAGAATGACCCACCTAAGGACAAATGAAACCTTGACAGAAAGATGTGAAAATGAAGCCATGTACTACCCAGGCCAAGCTAGATTTTGAATTTTGAAAAGCGTCTCAGAACAAGGGGCTGGTTCAAACTCATTTTACCGTTGGGGAGTTGTCACACTGACTACAAAAACAGTCCTCGTTTGCCTCATATATAATATATTAAATATTAAACATATATATATAATATATAATATATATATATATATATTATATATATATATATATATATATATAATATATATATATATATATATATATATATATATAAATATTATATATTATATATATATATATATATATATATATATATATATATATATAATATATATAACATATTATATATCTTTATAATTTGGAATAAATATAATATTTTTATTTATTTTAAAATATTATTTTTATTTTTTATTTATTTTTTTTACCAAATGGGGGGGTACTTTTCGGGTTTTTTTTTTTTTTTTTTCTCCCCAATTTTGTTTTATGAGGGGCAGCTGCCCCCCCCCTAGAAGTGTTTACTCTTATAGAGATCTAAACCTTGCGAATTTTTTGATCCAAACATCCGTCCGGGTGGCCGCTTTTAACGCTACGAGTTTTACGATATATAGTATAATATAATAATTATATATATATATATATATATATATAATATAATATATATATATATATATATATATATATATATATATATATATATATATATATAATATAATATATAATTATATATATATATATATATATACGAGTATAATGTGCGAGGGCTAGTTGCAATCGTCATTTTTCTCACATTTCCCTTGCCGACACGCGTCTTCTCACTCATTTTATATGCTATTTTAATTTGTAGATAAAAACTGTGTTGTTATTCTATCTATGTTTTTTTAATGTTGATAGGAATATATAAATTCTAGATTTTGTGGTGTCAGTTAGGATTCTCCCAATTCTTTGTTATTAAGTGTTTAAGTTCAAGTAGCATTGAAATTATTCACTCCCGTGACGCACTCTATAATTCAACAACCGCCTCAGTGTAAAGTTATAGCTTCAATTTCATAGATCATGGATCATTAGGAGATCCTTGGTTACGTACGTTTTTACTTTAATATATTATAAAATTTGTGGATTTTACTTGCTTGAAAAGTAGCAGGAATTTGTAAACATGAATCTTACTTGTTCCATATTGAGGTTAGCTTCATTTTCAAAAAAACTATTTTTTTTTACAACACAGAAATTAGTTGTTTTCAACATATTTTTTATTTACTTTTAATTTTTTCTGTTAACATATTTGAATGTTAGTAAAATTATTAGCCTATGCACATTAGTGTGGCAGGAGATCAGTCAAAATATTATATATACTTATATATATATATATATTATACATATTATATATATATATATAAAAATACCATGATAGAATATATTTCCTAATATTATATATATATATATATATATTTATATATATATATATAATATATATATATATATATATATATTAGAATATATAATATATATATATTATGTATACTATAATAATATTTTTTTTACCGTTGTCACCACCACTCACGGGGCAGAAGAACCCCATTCAAGGAGGGGGTGTTGCCACGCCTCAGAAGTAACACATACTAACGCCAAATTACGCAGATAGTGAGCACAGACGCAGGCTGTGAAGTCTGCCGGGAGATTAAATTCAAGCAAAAAAAACACAGAAGATGCCGAAGAGAATTCCCACAGAACAGAAGTGCTGGAAAGAAGGAAGCACCGCAGCGGAACTAGCCTGGGGAGTTACATACATCAACACAAAACTCGTGCCGCGCCTAGGCGGTGCACATTGTGCTAGCCGAGAACGGCGCAGTCATTGACCTTCGCGAGTGACAAAGTTTCCCTCGAGCAACCTTACCGCTGCCCTATCGCAGGCTTACCATAGAAAGAGAATAAGCACCAACATCGCGCCGCAAAGGATAGAGGGTCAAGTGAAGTGGAAAGTACGGAACGTTTATAAGTCTTTGGCCTTTGACTCGACCCTTGTTCCAAAAGCCGGGTGAAACCAGAGCCCCCCAGATAAGAGAGCAAGTACTCCATACAAGGCGGATGAGGCCCTTGTATAACAGGAGTAACTGAGAAGAGGAAGAAAAAAAGTCTCGAAGTCTAAACAGAACCCCCAGTTTCTTAGAGGCTGCCCAGCAACCGTTGTGATGCTGAGGTTTCCAAGACATTTTTTTGTTTATGTTAAGGCAAGGATGTTTATATTGTCATCAACAGGAGAGACGAGAGACCGTCGAAAGAGATAGGAAAGTTGTTGGAAGGTGTTTAGAGAGGGAGATTTGTAGAAGGTTGAGTTTTTAAAGAATAAATTCACAAGGTGAGAACGACCCCACCCAGGAAATCGCTATTTCAGAATCAGCTGAGATATAGAATCGGCAAAGATTTAAAGACGAGAGCGCAATTATTAGAAGTAAAAGAAGGACAAGAATTGAACATGAGTTGAAGAATCGAAGCCGCGTCAGTCATCGCCATCGAAGTGGATAGAGTTAGATGTTGCAGGTGAGAAGCATCGTTAATGAAAAAGTAAAGGATAAAGTAGGAAGCATAAGACAGAACCTGAGGAACCAAAACAATTACAGAAAATAAGAAGATAGTCAGCCCGTCAACAACAGCCGAGATGAGCGATTTAGATTGAGAAGAGAAAACTAGACATAAGCTTAAGCAAGTAAAGGAGACGGGCAAACCACAAAGAAGGGAGCTTGGAGAGCAGTGACGCTTAATTGCCTATACCCAGTCAAGATTGCTTTTGGTTAGTCAAGCGCCACCAATTCAAGTCTCCCCGTAGTTACTTAAGGGCGGAAAAAACCATAAATACAGTAAGATAGGAAAGTATATCGCCAGTAGAATGAGTCCAGATGATCTAAGAAATGAGAGTTGAGAAGGTCGTTCAAAGATCTTAGATAGAACAACAAGTGAAAGCCTTATAGGGCCTGACTTAGTGTAAGGAAGGAATCAAAGAGCGGCTACTTTTTTCGGAATCCGGTTGGACATGTGCGTGCTTTTGTTTTTCCAAAAAAAAAAAAAAAAAACCCCCCAAAAACTTTTGAGGGAAAAAAAAAAAAAGTTTGTTGTATTCAAAGTAATTTGGAATAACCAAATTTTTAAAAGGGAAAAAAAAAGGGCGGAAAAAAAGTTAATAAAAGGTTGAACGGAAGCGGCCGTGTCAGCACGGGAAGCACACTCCCTCAAAACTCAGGGAGGAATGCCAATCCGGTGCCACCCGCCTTCCTAAGTTCATAAGATTTCAGGAGCCCATGCATCCCGATCAAAATGTAATCACAGGCAAAGGCATAGGACACCTGAGAGGAGAAGGAGGAGGATGAGTAATGCCAGGAATCGTCCAGGGTTGAGTTAAGAGGAAAATAGGAGGCCGAAGAGATTTGCCTTTTCAGTTGGAGAATTAGCAACAGAACCATCAGAGCGAATAAGAGGAGGAAAGACAGATTTACAGAAGTTGTTAGAGATGTTTTGGCAAGAGGCCAGAAAGTTTGTCAGTAGGAGAACCAAGGATGGTTAGCGCACTTTTTTTATGAAGCTCGCCTTTTGCTCGTTTCGTAAGCTCATGGTATCCCTGTAACGATTCTACCAGAATGAAAATTAGCAGAGTATAGTGAGAACGAGAATGTTTTTCCCACTCCGATACGCACTGCTCTCTAGCCTGAATGGCCAGGAAACAAGCACGATCCGAACATGGATTATGCAGGAGAGAAAGATTTTAGTCGAAGAAGGAATAAACCTGCTCATCTCCCATCAAAACGATTACAGCTCCCACCCTTTATCGCAGAACGGTCGGAAGCGTCTCAGAGTCAAAGCAGTCGCTCCAATTATAGTTAGCGTAAGATAGCAACGCAAGGCCCCAATCGGCCCGATCAAAAAAAGTGCGAGAAAAAACGAGTAGGGCAGGATGGAGCTGTGAGAGAAAGGTATTAAAATTAAGAGACTATAAGGTTGTGGTCCAGATTTACAACAGAACGATTAGGTGGTGATATTAGGACGAGAAGACTATTGGTGAAACATAGGTCAAGCCGTGTTCAAGAATTGGTTAGGACGATTACGAATGTGTGTTGGATTCTTTTAATTAGTTTGCCTCTCCCAGATCAGTGAGGACATGACTGTAAGATCGCCTTGCCTCCTTACTAAATCGGCCTTATGAGAGGACCCCAAACCATTCAGTGTTATGTACATTGAAAATCCCCAAATTAGAGGACCTCAGTATTTGATGAGAATATATTCACTATATATATATATATATATATATATAATATATTATATATATATATTATATATTATATATATAATACTATATAGTATATATTACTATATATATATATAATATATATCATATATATATATATATTATATACTATATATATATTAACTATATATATATATATATATATATTATATATATTATTATATTTGTTTGCAGTAAATTTGAAAGGAAGAGCTCGGATAAGGAAATGGTAGCGGTGAAAAAGAAGAAGATAACAATAATTCAACTAAGACTACACAAGAGGCAATCCCTCCTACTTTGCATATTTCGCTGATGAAGAACCCACACACCAGGCCCAGCACCACGAGAGTCAAGATTATGAAGTCCAGATTTTGGAGCTTAGCATTTCAGTAGAATGACAGTCACGAAAATGACATTAGTAGATACGTTGGACATTCATCTATGATTTCGACTGAGAAAAAGAAACAGTTACTGAAAGAGTGTTGGATTCCACCTAAGACCTATAATTTTTGGAAGATGCTAACCCACTTAAAGAGCAATTTAATTATGAATGGTTGGAGACATATTCACCTTGGCTAACATACTCCAGGCGCCTAAAGGGGAGCATTTTGCAAGTTTTATATTTTATTTTCCACCAAATTAAAGTTCTGTCAGAGGGGTCTAGGCTCTTTTAATAATAAGACCTTTCACTAAATATAAAGAAGTGTTGATGCGGTTTGTAAGGGACATACAAACACAGTGGCATAAAACTTCTGTTGAAGCTGCAAGATTGTCCCTAGACGTGCGGGTAGACATCCAAATTAACCAGCATTCAAGAAAATCATAGAATAAAATTAAAAAAAATATTATCCTTCATTAAATTTCATGCCTTGACACTTTCTTGTACGCAATCGACTTTACCGCTTCGGGTAAGCCATCATTGATGAGGAGTGAGCAAAATTTGTGCCGCTTACGAATAGATGCCGGAGATCAGTTATTGAAAAACCATTTTGAAAAGGGGACGAAGTAAAATCACAATACCAAGTCAGTTTCCAGATTCAGAATAAAATCATTTCTCTATGTGATACTACTATAAAGGAAAACATCGTTAATAGGTAAAGGAAGCGGTGCACGTACTAGCAGATGAAACCGCTGATAATTTCTGGAAAGGAACAATTTTCCATAGGGTTGAGCTATTTCGACAAAGAGTCCGATGAAGTAAGAGGAATTTATAGGCTTTGTAGAACTGAAAGCGCTTGACCCAAAAAACCATGCGAAAGCCATTGACGATTTGTCACGACCGAAGAACTAGATCCCGAGAAATGCGTGGGCTTGTGTTTCGATGGCTGTTCTACGATGTCTGGCAAAAAGAAGGTGTCCAAGCAATATTTGCGAAAAAGTATAAAAAAGCATTGCTCTTTTCATTGCTCTTCTTCACACAAACAAAATTTAGTAGTAAATTGATTTGAACAACAATATCAGGAAATCCGCAATCCTGTTGAGGAAACTATAAAGGACATCATTAGTGTTTTTTTCGTCGAGTGCGTCTTGAGAAAAAAATTAATACCAAACATCCCAAAGCCTATGCCAGACCAGTTGGTCTGAACAACACAAGTGCCTCAGAG
>JABUQX010115719.1:40000-65000 GCA_015478945.1 Trachelipus rathkii | reverse complement strand
TATATATATATATATATATATATATATATATATATATATATATATATATATATATATATATATATATATATATATATATATATATATATATATATATATATATATATATATATATATATAAATACCAAAAAATATATATAATATATATTTATAGCTACAATATATGTATATATATATATATATATATATATATACTATATATATATATATACATATATATATATATATATATATATTATTTTTATATTAGGGAACTACCGATAATAAAATATGTGTGTTATCAACTACAGATTAATCGTCCTGCATCTATCGGTCGATTATCGATTAATCTGGCTATTAATATTTTTAAATATTGCATACGGTTATTACACTTATAAGTTGACGTAGTTTACAAATGTTATGTTATGCTACTTTTGAAGAATATAATTACCGGTAGAAATAATATATATGCTGGAAAGAAATATTGAGCAGCGATTAGTCATTGTTGAATATGATAATAATAATAATAATAATAATAATAATAATAATAATAATAATAATAATAATAATAATAATGATAATGATAATGATAATGATAATGATAATGATAATGATAATGATAATAATAATAATAATAATAATAATAATAATAATAATAATAATAATAATAATAATAATAATAATAATAATAATAATAAAGCATCACTATCAACAATAATAATAATAATAATAATAATAATAATAATAATAATAACAACAATACTATAGCATCACTACAGTTAGTACTTATCAATAAAACTTTGCAGCAGGAAAAATTGTTGCACTAATGAAACCATTAGAAAAAATTATTTTTTGAAAGCAAGCAAATAAGAGAGAAGCGAAGCCGCTTCTTCAGTATTACTCTCGCAATTTAAACTATGAGTTTCTTTTTATCAAAAGCAATTTTAAATAGGTCCTTCATTGTTCCAAACCATTCCACCACAGTTGAAGAACTTAAACCACCAATCGAGGAAAGATATTCGGTGTATTTGAAAAACAAATCTTCGCTGACTGTCTTCACTACAACATCCAATATTCAAAATGAAATTTCAGAATATGGAAAACAGAATAAGGATATGGACAATAAAAATTATGAAAGAAGCAGAAATTTTGGAGACTAGAGAGGATTTAGCAAAATATACTTGACCTGACCCCGCTCTCCTCTTCAATGGTCATGGGTTTGCAAGTTCACCTTTGACATTCTCAAATTTATTTTATGAAATCGATGAATTAGATTTTTGTAAGAGAGAGAGAGAGAGAGAGAGAGAGAGAGAGAGAGAGAGAGAGAGAGAGAGAGAGAGAGAGAAGAGAGAGAGAGAGAGAGAGAAATACGTTCACGAAAAAATATAAAAATAAAAAGAAATGAAACATTACTTTAATTTATACTTGAAAATGAAGTGTAGAATTATTTAATTTTGCAATTTCTACTCCCAAAAAATAATGAGGTATTTGTGAAGTTAAAATTAAAGGAAAAAATAAACATCTATTTTTAAGAGAGCTATCTTTGAAATATTTAAGTGCACTAACTAAATATTTCTCTGGAATGTGAGAGGTTTTTGATACATTTTATAAGTTTGCATGAAAAAGCTTATATATATATATATATATATATATATATATATATATATAGAAATAGATAGTTTTTGATGTATCTATACCATTAATTTATATATATATCTTCATATATATATATATATATATATATATATATATATATATATATATATATATATATATATATATATATATATATATATATATATATATATATATATATATATATATATATATATGTTTCTTTATATATAATATATATATATATATATATATATATATATATATCTGGATATGTGAGAGGTATTTGATACATTTTAGAAGTCTGCATGAAAAAGGTTATGTTCCGGAAAAGGTAGTTTTTGATGTTCTTGCCATATATAATTTAAAAATATTGATTTTGACAATCCTTGATAAAACTAGGTCAAAGTTTTATTTTTTTTAGGCAAATTTTGTTTTATTAGGTAAGCTGAAAATAAGCTTTTCTTTTCAACAATAAAAATTTCAATGTATTTCGTTGTTCAATAAACTAAGTTTGATTTTCCATAAATATTTTTATGTATTTTTTTTATAAAAGTTTTCGTAAAAGGCCAAAATATCGCCATACAAATATTCCATATATCTAAGTTAAATGATGATAACATTGACAGAGGTAAAATTCTGCGAAATAATAAACAACAGATGCAGGTTATAAAAACCGATAATCGTACAAACATTTAATATCGATTAATCTGTAAAATAACCTGAATAGTCGATTACCGATTATCACTCGATTACTAGGCACATCTATAATATATATATATATATATATATATATACATATATATATATATATATATATATATATATATATATATATATATATATATATATATATATATATATATATATATATATATATATATATCTTTCTGTTTATATTTTAATATATATATATATATATATATATATATATATATATATATATATATATATATATATATATATATATATATATATATATACACTGCAAATCTGAGAGTGTAAAAATAAACACTCCGAAGAAAGTGAAAAATATACTACCTTTTCGAGTTAAATTGACGTACTTAAACACATCATTTAACTATTCAATATACAGCATTTAACTCCCAAAAAAGAGCTCATCCTGCGCATGCGCATTTTGACCAAATATGATTCATATTTAGTACGTGATTTGTGTAGTTCCGGCGGCCTGCCATTGTTTTCGCTAGAAAATGTGTAAAGTGACGCTCAATTACCAATGTAGTAAATAATTTTGTTTGTATAGTGGCTCACCTAGTCTGCTGATTTTAATTTTAATTAAAGAAATATCCCATTCAAATAATTAATTAACATTTGCTATGCATATGTAGGCTAGTTTTTCTCTAATCTACCATAGGCCTATAATTACAAGGTGAGCCTAGAGCAAAAGTTGAGACAATATAGTCAAATGTTTTTAGCTTGAATCCTCAAAGAGAAGCGCTAAAAATAATGGGTGTTCTGATTTTTTTTTTTTTACAAAGATCAAATTATTGGTGAAACTTACTTTATTGACAATAGGAACGGGAGGTCGGATTTGAAAAAAAAAATTCGCAAATATCATACCCAAATATTGATTATTTTTGGGGAGAAATAATTTTTTTACATAGTTTTTTTTTTTTTTTTGCAAGAACGGGAGGTCGGATTTGAATTTTTTTCGCAGATAGCCTCTATAGATGACATAAAAAGTAAAAAAAAAAAATATGCAAAAACCATGGGGGTCAGGTAACCCGTACCCCACTCGTGAGTGTGTGGTCAAAAACAAAAAATAAAATTTTGGGCCTACAACATTAATTTATGTATAATAGAGTTTTTCCAATCTACATAACTTTAATAAATAAATAAATAAGTAAAAAAAAAAAAATTATCCCCACAAAAATATATATATATATATATATATATATATATATATATATATATATATATATATATATATATATATATATATATATATATATGTCTATATCTAACATATATATACTATATACTATATATATATATATATATATATATATATATATATATATATATATATATATGCTATATATATATATATATATATATATATATATATATATATATATATATATATAGGACCTTTTCTGTTTTACACAATGGTCCAGTTTTGAATTTTTTGTTTTTAATATATTGCTACTATATGATACCAACAATGAATTTCAGTTGGTAAGGGATTGAATTAAAAAATATTTAGGACCGTTTATGTTTTACGGATCCATGCTTAAAAAATTTTTTTTTTTTAACTAAAGGAATACCCAGGGTAAACCACCCAAAGATGGCAGAGTCAGGGGTCTCGGCCTTCGGAGAGGAGCGACAGGGTAGGGGACTATTTCCCCCGGGGAGAATCTCGGAACCCCCGCTCTTTGGTATTTGGGTGTGGCGGGGTTCCTCCGCCCCTCCCTACGGGGTATTTGTCCCCCCTCTGTCCCCCGTCGGCTCGAGCCCCCTAAAAAAAATTATTTTTTTAATTTTTTTATTTTATTTTTATTTTTTTACATATTTGTAATAAACTTTATACGGTGATTCCAAATATGTAATTGGTTTTTCTGTAAGTGTCGTACTTTTTGAGATATTTAATTTAGGAAAAAAAATGTTTTTTTTTTTTCTTTTTACATCTTTTAATAAGCTTTTACGCTGATCCAAATATGTAATTGGTTTTCTGTAAGTGTCGTACTTTTGAGATATTTCATTTTTAAAACAATATTTAACATAAATGTGATTTTTAAAAATTATTTAAAAATACTTCGAACTTTTGAATCATGTCCGTTACCACTGAAATTCATTGTTGGTATCATATAGTAGCAATGTATTAGAAAAAACAAAAAAAAATTCAAAACTGACCATTGGCTGAAATAGAAAAGGGCCTATATATATATATATATATATATATATATATATATATATATACATATATTTATATATATATATATATATATATAACTGCTGCTGTATAATATATATATATATATATATATATCTTCTTCTTATCTGCCTTATATATATATATATATAGTGTGATTTAGTATAACCGTCATATGTATCTTAAAAACTATTAATGCTACAGTAAAAACGGAATACATTGGTGGAATGCTGGTCCAATTTTAGTGCGGAAAATGTAAAAAAAAAAAAAAAAAAAAAAAAAAAAAAAAAAATATATCTCAAAAACTACAATAGCTACAGCGAGAAGAGGAATACATTTTGGAATCCTGGTAAAATTTCAAATAGGAAAATGTAAAATAAAAAAATAAAAATTATTGTTAATAATTATGGTAATATGATTAAAGGCCTGTTTAGAGACCTTTTATTGGTAAAAGAGTTTATTGGTTTCTCGTTATAATAAATAGACTTTCTATTAAATTTTGCTTTTTTTTTTACTAAAGAACCCCCAGGGTATACCGCACCGATGGCAGGAGTCGGGTCTCTCGGCCTTCGGGAACTACGGGGTGGGACTAATTCCCCCCCTCCGGGGTCTCCGGAACCCCGCTCTTTGGTATTTGGGTGTCGCGGGGTTCCTCCGCCCCCCTACAGGGTATGGAAAACGTCCCCCTATGTTCCCCCGTCGGCTCGAGCCCCCTAGTGTGCCATATAAAGCATTTCCTATGTAGAATTTTACCAGGATTCCAAAAATGTATTCCCTTTCGCTAGCTATTGTAGTTTTGAGATATAATTTTGTTTTTTTTTTTTTTGTGTTTTACATTTTCCGCACTAAAAATTTGGACCAGCATTCCACCAATGTATTCCGTTTTACTGTAGCATTAATAGTTTTTTAAGATACATATGACGGACAAAAGTTTATACTAAACGCAAATATATATATATATATATATATATATATATATATATATATATAAAGTTATATATATATATATATATATATATATATATATATATATATATATATATATATATATATATATATATATATATATATATATATATATATATATATATATATATATATATGTGAAAACTTTTTTTTTTTTTTGGGGGAATTTTCATAAAACGTTTTTACCTTGCTTATTGTCAAAGTAAGTTTGTCTCAAATTATTTGATTAAATTTAGCTTTAATTGACATGATCAGTTTCAGTTTTTTTTTACTTTTTTTTCTAATTAGTAGCATTTCAGACTAATTGGACCAGTCTTGTTAGTAGCATATGCCAAAGCCCACATTGGTTCAGTGCACGAAAAGAAAATGAAGTAAAAGTTCTCAGCTGACTTTACTTGGTAAAATGTTCTTCCTGTATTCCCTAAAGTTTCCTGGATTTAACATTTATCAGTCAGATTGGCTAGGCAAAAAGCTGACTTAATTATTGAAGCAGAAGCCCTAATTTTAGTAATCCTATAGTTGCTAATTAGAGATGCCTATATATTGGCTCATTCTACTTCTGTAGAATGCACCTTAATAAATAGTTAGTTCTAGTGATGTCAATTTCAGAGTATTTATGAAAAAAGTAAAATATATATATTTGTTCTCTCTCTCTCTCTCTCTCTCTCTCTCTCTCTCTCTCTCTCTCTCTCTCTCTCTCTCTCTCTCTCTCTCTCTCTCTCTTTCTCTCTCTCTCTCTCTCTCTCTCTCTCTCTCTCTCTCTCTCTCTCTCTCTCTCTCTCTCTCTCTCTCTCTCTCTCTCTCTCTCTCTCTCTCTCTCTCTCTCTCTCTCTCTCTCTCTCTCTCTCTCTCTCTCTCTCTCTCTCTCTCTCTCTCTCTCTCTCTCTCTCTCTCTCTCTCTCTCTCTCTCTCTCTCTCTCTCTCTCTCTCTCTCTCTCTCTCTCTCTCTCTCTCTCTCTCTCTCTCTCTCTCTCTCTCTCTCTCTCTCTCTCTCTCTCTCTCTCTCTCTCTCTCTCTCTCTCTCTCTCTCTCTCTCTCTCTCTCTCTCTCTCTCTCTCTCTCTCTCTCTCTCTCTCTCTCTCTCTCTCTCTCTCTCTCTCTCTCTCTCTCTCTCTCTCTCTCTCTCTCTCTCTCTCTCTCTCTCTCTCTCTCTCTCTCTCTCTCTCTCTCTCTCTCTCTCTCTCTCTCCATGATTTTATATATATATATATATATATATATATATATATATATATATATATATATATATATATATATATATATATATATATATATATATATATATATTCTATATATATATATTCTTCCTCTTTTCCCCAAGGTGCGTGATATGCATTGGAAAAGAAAAGTAGTAGAAGAATATGACAAGTTGAAAAGAAAGCCTAGCCTTACCACCCCCTCTATTCCTATTAGTGAGAACTCGTCACAGTCAGAAAAATCCATCCTAGAGCTTCACGGAACTGCGACGGACCCTCAATACGGCATATCGTCAGTGTAAGGGTTCATCCCTTGGCCCAGGTGGACCACAACCATACCTCCTCACAAAACCCCACCATTCACTCCTATCATGCACCTTTATTCTCGCCTCTGCCAAACTCACATTTCTCTCCACCAGACATTCCTTTACTGACTCAATCCACTTTTTCTTTGGTCTCCCAGCCAGTCGATTCCCAACACACTCACCAATAAACATCACCTTAACCAACCGACTACCATTCATCCTTTCCACATGACCAAACCATCTCAACATACTTTCATTTATTCTCTCATTTACTCCTTTCTTCACACCACACAACTCTCTAATACATTCATTCCCCATTTTATCAATTCTTCTCACACCTAACATGCCCCTAAGATTGTCCATGTGAACACATTGAACTTTAGATCTACACCTATTCCAGACCATAGTCTCACTACCATACATTAACACAGGTAACAACATACTCTCATTTAAGAGTCCAGGGTTGGAAAAACCCGGGGTCAGACAAAAAAAAACAGCTCAGCAGGTATTTTTGGGCTTTTTTGGTTTTATTGGTCTTTTTTGGGCTTTTTTAAAATTCCTGTTTTTGAGAAAAAAATATAATGATTAATATTTGAATTTGTTTTTTTGTACTGTCATTTTAGTATTATTTGACATATGTTATTGATAAATAGGTATAAAATTTACAAATTATACATATAATTTGGTAACAGACGCTGACCAATTCCCACTTCTGAATGAATGTCATTGCCTAATTGGTGAAACTTGTAAAGGTAAATAGCATTGCTATTGTTACAGGGTATTGATAGTAATGACATAACAGGACTATCTTAAGTAAAATAATTAAGTAATATATTTAAATTTATATATATTATTTAAACTTTGAGCATTGTTGTCATCATAATCTGAGGCTCTGGGGAGCTAGTAAGTTAGCTACTAATAGTTCAGTAGTTGTTACCTAGAAACTATGCAGGCTTGCACAGGATACCTCCCCAAGGAGCTTCCCACCAACCCACCAGGTCTGGGTTTTTGTTAAAACTTGGGTAAAATTGCGAGATTGGAAAAAAATACAGTATATGTATATAGTCACTTTGTTTAAAAAAATGAGTATTGCACACTGCGTTTTATTGCTTTGATTTTTACTATATATATATATATATATATATATATATATATATATATATATATATATATATATATATATATATATATATATATATATATATATATATATAATATATATATATATATTAACTATATAATATATATATATATATATATATATATATATATATATATATATATATATATATATATATATATATATATATATATATATATATATATATATATATATATATATATATATATATATATATATATATATATATATATATATATATATATATATATATATATATATATATATGAAACGGTGTAAACAATTAATGACAATAAGTCATCATGGGAAATAGTGAAGAATGGTGTCCCACAGGTTTCAATGCTGGGGCCACTATTGTTCTTCATATATATAAATGATTTAGACCAAGGACTTAAATGCAAAGTTTTCTAAGTTTGCAGATGACACTAGCAAATTAGCTACCTCAGTTAGGAATAGTGAAGGGTGTATTGAGATTCAAAATGATTTGATAAACTTCTGGGTGGGCAGATAAGTGGTAAATGAATTTTAATAATAAGAAGTGGAAGGTTCTTCACCTAGGTTACTCAAATAAAAGTTTTAACTAGGTTATAAATGGGGATTGGCTTGAGTCTGTGGACCAAGAAAAAGATCTAGGTGTGATTATAAGCAGTAATTTGAAAGTAGCTAATCAGTGTTTGGAAGCAGGGAATAAAGCTAATAAGATGCTGGATATAATAAATAAATATTTTGTTTACAAGTGCAAAGAAGTTATAAGTAAATTGTATAATAGCCATGTTAGGCCAGTATTTGAGTATATTGCACAAGTTTTGGCCCTGATTTAAGGAAAGACTCAGATATGCTAGAGAGAGTGCAACATAGAGCAACAAGTATGATTTCTGGGTTTGATGGTAAGAGCTATGAGGAGAGGCTGATGGAGTTAGGAATGTTTCCTGAAGAAAGGCGATTTCTTAGAGGGGACAAGATATAAGTCTACAAAATATTTACATCTATTGATAATATTGATCATTTTATTTTTTGAGAAAAAAATAAAATGATCAATAATTGAATTTGTTTTTTTGTACTGTCATTTTAGTATTATTTGACAAATATATTATTAGTAAATAGGTATAAAATTTACAAATTAGACATATAATTTGGTAACAGATGCTGACCAATTCCCACTTCTGAATGAATGTCATTGCCTAATTGGTGAAACTTGTAAAGGTAAATGGCATTGCTATTGTTACAGGGTATTGATAGTAATGACATAACAGGACTATCTTAAGTAAAATAATTAAGTAATATATTTAAATTTATATTATTTAAACTTTGAGCATTGTTGTCATCATAATATGAGGCTCTGGGGAGCTAGTAAGTTAGCTACTAATAGTTCAGTAGTTGTTACCTAGAAACTATGCAGGCTTGCACAGGATACCTCCCCAAAGAGTTGCCCACCAACCCACTAGGTCTGATTTTATGGTAAAACCCGGGTAAAATTGGGAGATTTGAAAAAAAAATACAGTATATGTATATAGTCACTGTTTAAAAAAAATGAGTAAGGCACACTGTAGGAAATTCTGAGGTTTTTAATTTATATATATATATATATATATATATATATATATATATATATATATATATATATATATATATATATATATATATATATATATATATATATATATATATATATATATATATATATATATATATAAAAATATATATATATATATATATATATATATATATATATATATATATATATATATAGGAAACAGTGTGTACAACTAAATGGCAATAAGTCATCATTGGAAATAGTGAAGAATGGTGTCCCACAGGGTTCAATGCTGGGGCCACTATTGTTCCTCATATATATAAATGATTTAGACCAAGGACTTAAATGCAAGGTTTCTAAGTTTGCAGATGATACAAAAGTGGCTACCTCAGTTATTAATAGTGAAGGAGTGTATAAAGATTCAAAATGATTTGATAAACTTCTTGGGTGGGCAGAGGTAAATGAATTTTAATAGTAAGAAGTGTAAGGTTCTTCACTTAGGTTACTCAAATAAAAGTTTTAACTAGGTTATAAATGGGGTTTGGCTTGAGTATGTGGACCAAGAAAAAGATTTAGGTGTGATTATAAGCAGTAATTTGAAAGTAAGCTTATCAGTGTTTGGAAGCAAGGAATAAAGCTAATATGATGCTGGGAATAATAAATAAATATTTTGTTTACAAGAGAAAAGAAATTAAATAAATTGTATAATAGCCATGTTAGGCCAGTATTTGAGCATCGTGCACAAGTTTGGGCCCCTTTTTTAAGGAAAGACTCAGATATGCCAGAGAGAGAGAGTGCAACATAGAGCAACAAGTATGATTTCTGGGTTTGATGGTAAGAGCTATGAGGAGAGGCTGAAGGAGTTAGGAATGCTTTCTGTAGAAAGGCGATTTCTCAGAGGGGGACACGATACAAGTCTACAAAATATTTACATTTATTGATAATACAGAGACCAATAAATTCTTCATAGTAGATCACGGACTGGAGACCAGGGGCAATAGTAAGAAAATTAAGAAGAAAATATCCCATCTTGATATAAGAACGCATTCATTCAATTTGACTAAGCCAAATTGGTGGATTTTTAGTTAGAGTAATTTAACAAGCCCTAGGGTGCTTTGTGGATTTGCATGAGCAAGTTTGGTTAGCGGGTTGACTGGGACAGTCTTGATAGGCCCATGTGGCTTCTTACTGTCTCTATATTTCTAATGTTCTAATAGGGTTGTTAAAATTTTGGAATGGTTTACCACAGTAGGTTGTTAAGTGTGACTCGATTGCAACATTTAAGAAAGGATTGGATAGGTATATATTTGGATGGCTCAGGCATCATATATTTTGATTAAGCCAAATTATTAGGTTTTAGTTAAAGTAGTTATTAAGGTTAAACTGCATGTTACTGTAAAGTTATTAAAGCTTGTAGTGTGGTTAGAAAGTACTTTAGCTATAGTCTTTTTTCATTTAGTTGTAGACTTTGTGCATATTACTATAAAGTTATTAAAGCTTGTAGTATGGTTAGCAAGTACTTTAATTATAGTTTTTTTACTTTTAGTTGTAGACTTTGTGCATACTATATAAGTTATTAACAAGCTCAAGGGTGCTTTGTGGATTTGTATGAGTACCGTATGTTTTAGACTTTGTATATACTATGTAAATGTAAGTTATTGACAAGCCCTAAGGTGCTTTGTGGATTTGCATGAACATGTTGATTGATGATTGGTTCTATTGGTTTGACTGGGACAGTTTTGATAGGCCCATGTGGCTCCTTACTGTCTTTTTATTTCTAATGTTGTAATATATATTCGATAATGGAATTTAATAATGGATTCTATTCTATTCTAATCTACTAGTCAATAAAATTTAAAGATACATTCATTTGTACTTTTGTATTAAATTTTAAAATAATTTTTTTTCACTCATTTATTTCAAATATTTAAAAGGTATATCAGTGAAAATCTTGAATAAAATGCAACTAGGCTCACTAATAATGAAATATAATATAGTTGTTATTATTGCATATTAGTAATTTTTAAAAATATCTCATTGTTGAAAATAATTTAGCTAAAATTTACAAAAAAAAAAAAAAAAAAAAAAAACACTTGCAGCTGGGCTTTTTTGGGTTTTATTAGGCGGGCTTTTTTGAGTGGGTTTTTTAATGCCAACCCTGTGTAATACCCTAGCACACTCAAGACTTAGTCCCTTTACATCCACCAACGATTTAATTACACCAGCCACCTTCCTTCCATTCACAACTTTCCTACTACACTCTGCATCATCCGTTCCCTTTTCATCCAACATATATCCTAAATATTTAATCTCAGACACTTGTTCCAGCTGCTCACCATCTAACATACCTTCACACCGAGGACTGTCCTCACTCACAACCATAACCTTACTCTTATCTACGTTTACTTTTACACACCCTACCAATCCTCTCTACCAATCCCCTCAGATTCACCACACAAAACCAAATCATCCGCATATAATAGGTAGGGCACCCTCCACTCACCTCCATTCTCCATCATTCTAACACCACTTCCTGCCACCCCCATCTCTAATTCTTTCATAACCCCATCCATATATATACAAATTGATTAATCAAGGAGACATAACACATGCCTGCCTCACTCCGCCATTAATACTAAACCAATCACTTTTGACACCATTTATTCTTGCACACGCTTCACTTTCGTCATACATACTTTTGATTCCATTCAGATGCCTACCACCAACACCATATATCACTAGCACCTGCCATAGAGCTTCCCTATTAACCCTATATATATATATATATATATATATATATATATATATATATATGTAGGAGAGAGAGAGAATAATTATATATATATAATATATATATATATATAATATATATATATATATATATATATATATATATATATATATATATATATATATATATATATATATATATATATATATATATATATATATATATATATAATAATAATAGATATTTACTCTTTTAAGATAAGATGCCGGTGTAACTAATAATAATAATTTATATAATATATATATATAATATATATATATATATATATTTATAATAATAATAACCAATATATACTATTATATATTTATATTTTTTTGTAAAACCCATAGTAGGTGATGCTAATAATAATAATATAAACTCTATATATATATATATATATATATATATATATATATAAGAGAGAGAGAGAGAGAGAGAGAGAGAGAGAGAGAGAGAGAGAGAGAGAGAGAGAGAGAGAGAGAGAGAGAGAGAGAGAGAGAGAGAGTTCTGCATTGCACAAATATTTATAACCAAGGAAAATTTTTAAAAATGATTTTAAAAATGATTCTATTTTGTAATTTTAAAGGTGGTAAAAAATACTTAAACCTTAATGAAGTTACTTGGGAAAATTTCTGTTCTACTGTTAAGTCTATTGTTACCAAAATTTGGTTAAAGTATATTTGCATTATAAAAGTTTTAACATGAAATATATATTATTTTTTGAGGTATGGTTTTGTTCAAATAATTTAGAAAGTCAAAATTTTTCATATAGAAATGTTGTCTGAAAGTTGTAAAGTGATGGTGTTGAGTGGAGAAAATATACAGTGTTGATATAATGGAGATGGAGTTTTTTACCCTGGGATAATTTTAATTCTTTTAGCTATTAATTATTTTTATTATATATATATATATATATATATATATATATATATATATATATATATATATATATATATATATATATATATATATATATATATATATATATATATATTTATATATAGTATATATATATATATATATATATATATATATATATATATATATATATATATATATATATATATATATATATAATAAAAAATAAAAAAAAAGAAATAAAATCTTCTCACAACTTAACACCATCACTTTACTACTTTCAGACAACATTTCTATATGTATTATATATAGTAAGACAGAAATATCCAATATTACAAGAGAAAAATTTTCAAGTCAAAGACTCTAATGAGGTGATTATTGAAGAAGATACCTTTAGTGTTTTGGTAGAAGATAGGAAGCTTTTTAATATTGAAGTGGAAGGTATGTTTTCTCATTATTAACCATTTTTTTCTTTTTATATTTAACAAAAGCACATTTACATTCATTGTTAGTTGTAAAGTCAATTCTACATCTTACAATTTTAAATTATTTTTTTTTACAAATGCTTATGTGCTGTCAGGGGAAAAAATTTTCCCCCAAAGTGACCTATGAAAGAACTCACCTTATAGTGGTCAAGTATTTCAACCACCTTTGATAGGATTTTCAAAAGTTTAATCATGAAATTATACAACTTTAAGTTGTCACCAAATTAAAGATTTGTTTTTCTCTGAATGCACAATTCTATTCTAAAGTTATACTAAACTTAATTTATAATTAAACTCAACAGACTACCCCATATTTTTCACATTATGCTTTATAATTATAGGCTATGTCAATGTAAATGGTACTCCATCCCAAAATGAAGAATCAAGTAGTGGAAATCAGTTAGCACGAAGTGAGTCTTTCAGAGCTGCAGATTCACGAGATGAGGAAGAAGCTAGAGAGGTGAAGTCTATGTTTCCTGTAGTTATATTTGACATTAAATAGGAAGAGGGAGGAGGGGAAGTGAATAGGATCCTATTGGAAATCAAAGTGTATCGCATTAAAAAATTGTCAAATTTTTTGCACGGTGGTTTGCAGATGAGTGTTGGTAGCGAAAAGTACAGACGACTTGAGGGAATTATGAGTAGGTGGATCATAGAAAAAAAAAACGTCTGTTATACCATCTTTTACGATCACCTATCCATTCCATCTGTTCAGATTGCTCATCACAATCACTCTTAAATAATTATTCAAAAAAAAAAAAAAAATAAATACAAAAATAAAAAAATATAATAATAAAAAAATAAAAAAAAAAAAAAAAAAAAAATATATATATATATATATATATATATATATATATATATATATATATATATATATATATATATATATATATATATATATATATATATATATATATATATATATATATATTTATTCTACAGACTCTTAGAAAATAATAACTAGTAAAATATATATATAAAAAAATAATTATCTATATATAATATATATATATATATATATATATATATATATATATATATATATATATATAATGTTGAAGAGAGCACTGTGGATTTTCGTGGGAAATTTGAGATTTTTTTAAAGAAGTTTAGCAAAGTCTGTTACATAATTTTTCAGACTATACAGCGCATAATACAAGAGCTTGTAGATGGACCAAGAATTTTAGATGAATATCAAAATTCTGGCACACTAACTGACACTTCAAGACTTAGGGTTGTCAACATTATCGTATCTCACATTTTCCACTCTGTAAAGTGAGTAATTTTTTTTTTTTTTTTAAATTTAAATCTCTTGATTTATGATAATTTAAAAAGTAACCTATTTCCAATGTTAGTTTTATGTTGTACCAAGTCATAATGTCACAGTTGAAATGGAAATAGTTTGGGTAAAATATTAAACTACCAACTTTTGCCAGTGTAAATCCATGTTGTTAATGTGTTTTCTTCTTCCGTGAAATTAAGCTTCTAACTAAACTTCACTGTGTTAGCAAGCCTCTTTCTTAGGTATACTTTACCTTTGCTAAGCTTTTCAATTTGATAATACTCATTAGCAAATTCAAGATCTTAAAACATTGTTAACATTTTCTTACACATTCCATATTTTAAATGTAGCTTAAATAAACTGGTTCTAGGAACTGCATCATTCATGGCCAAGTATAAACTCATAAAACCAGAATAAAAGGCCCATCCTTTTTTATATTTCACTTTTGTTTTATACATCCTTGTACTGAACTCAGTCCCTACCAATTATCGAAAGCTATTTAAATTAATAATTTCCTAGCATTCGATAATTCATATTCTTAGTGTTTCAATTATTTAAATTTGTTTAGATCGGCTTTCATTCCGAGCACTATAAAGTGTTTCTATGCTTTGGGTATAGTGGCAAATTTTCCACCCTTAAGGGACCCGTTTTCAGATTTAGGCTATGTAAGTATTGTGATCATGTTAAAGTCCTTGCATTAACATTTGCATTGTTTTATTTATAAAGGCTTGATAAAACTGGTATGATTTCAGTAACATCCATAATATCATATCTTTGTTTTTGCTTCATTTATTTATCAAGTTGCACTATTCTTATAATTTTCAATCATTTATCGTTATATCCAAGAGCTAAAATGTGTTTATGTTTTCATACATTATAATAATAGTTAAAATTGTATTAAATGTATATGAAATATTTTTATTTTCAGGAATCAATGTATGATCCTCTTACTAAGTCTGGCTATTTAGAACGGAGGATAAAAACAGTCCGCCGGCATAATCTACCAATTAAAGGTAAAAGACAACAGTCTCTAACAGAGATTATTAGTGGACCAACCTTGAAAAGAGCCGCAGTTGCAGAAACTGATTTGGACGAGTGCCAAGAAGGACTCATAAACACCTTATATCATCTACCCTCTAATATCGTTAATGAAAGGGAAATATTTGAGTTGATGAAGAAGACGTTTCCTTTGAGAGAATCAATTAGAAACACCAATGCAGAAACATTACTGAAAAGATTTCCGAGGTTTTTGGACACACGAGGACTGGTAATTATTATTTTTTTTCATTTACAGTTGATTTTCATTGAATGCATTAAAGTATACAATTTAATTATCTTTTCAAGATTCTTCAAGATTTTAACTTGCTGTTCCCTAACCATTCAAGTGAGCTGTTAGCAAAATGGTCTAGGTTTAAAGAAGCTGTTGTAGAAGTTGCATCAGAGTTGTTTAATACGAAGAGCAACCCAGAACTTGAAAAGCTGTTCAATTGTATCCGTGAGCCTGAGCAAAATTCTGCTAGTGGAGGTATTTTTTGTATTTTATAAGGAGTAATTTAGTGTGTATATTGATATCTGATCATTTTTGACATTCTTTTTAATTTTATTTTGCAGACAAAGACTACATTGTCATTTGCTTGTTGTTACATCTTTTGCCTCCAACAGTTGGTAACAAATCTGAGCGTTTGAGAATTGAGAGCGCTGCAATTAATTGTTAGTAATATATATATATATATATATATATATATATATATATATATATATATATATATATATATATATATATATATATATATATATATATATATATATATATATATATATATATATATATCTTTCTTCTTTCTTTCTTCACCTTCCTCTTTGCCCCAAGATTGGGGGTAAGGTGCTGTACAAGCACGGAAAAGAAAAGCAGTAGGAGAACATGACAAACGCTCGAAAAGAAAGCCCAGCCTACCATCTCTGAAAACCATTAACTAGTGAGAGCTCGTCACAGACAGAAATCCACCCTAGAGCTTCACTAGACCGCGACGGACCCTCACTATGGTAAACCGTCATGTCAAAGTGGGGTTCATCCCCTGGGCCAGGCCCACAGCACCCCCTCACTAAACCCCGCCATTCTCTCCTTTCATGCACCTTATTCTCGCCTCTGCCAAACTCCCATTTCTCTTTCGTCCACCGACTCAATCCACTTTCTCTTCGGGCTCCCAGCCGCCGGTCGGTTCTCAACACACTCTCCACTATAAATCCGCTTAACCAACCGACTTTCATTCATCCTTTTTCCATACACCAAACCATCTCCCAACATACTTTCTTCATTTATTCCTCTCATTTACTCCTTCTTCACACCACACCACTCTCTAATACGTTCATTCTCATTTATTAATTCTTTTTTCACACCTAGCATGCCCCTAAGATTGTCCATCTGAACACATTGAACTTTAGATCTATACTTCTTATTCCATACCATAGTCTCACTACCATACAATAACACAGGTAACAACATACCCTCATGTAAGACCCTAGCGCACTCAAGACTTAGTCCCTTTACATTCACCAACGATTAATTGCACCAGCCACCTTCCTGCCATACACAATCTTTCTCACACATCTTCCATCATCCGTTCCTTCAGTCCACTACATACCTTTCTAAATATTAAACCTGCACACTGCTCCAGCTGCTCACTGCCCAATATAATCACACTGAGACTGTCCTCACTCACAACCATAACTCATTTCTGACTTACTGCTACTTTCTGAACCCCTCCTTACACCTGCCAACTTCCACTCAACTTCTCAACTCCCTTCTAGACTCACACACAGAAACCAAATCATCTGCATACAATAGGTAGGGGCAATCCTCCACCTCCATCTTCCATCATCGTAACACCATTTTGCCACCACCTCAAATTCTCCTTTCATAACCCATCCATATACAAATTAAATAACCAAGGAGACATAACACAACCCGGTCTCACTCCGCTATTAATCCTAAACCAATCACCATTGACACCATTTATTCTTACACACGCTTCACTATCGTCATACATACTTTTGATTCCATTCAGAAGCCTACCACCAACACCATATATCACTAATACCTGCCATAAGGCTTCCCTATTAACTCTATCATACGCCTGTTGTAAATCCATAAAACCTAAATATAATTTATTCTTCTTCTCTCCCTCATTTTCTCAATCATTTGTTTCAATGTAAAGATTTGATCCACACATCCTCTACCACTCCTAAACGCACCTTGTTCTTCACCAATCAGTCCTTCAGTCACTCGACGCACTCTTTCGACCAAAATACCAGCATATACCTTCCCTACAACACTCAATAAACTTATTCCCCTATAATTTCTACAGTTCCCTTTTTCTCCCTTACCCTTATACAAGGGTACTATTAAAACCTACCAACCCCTCGAACTATACCCTCCATAAACGCTTTGATACACAACTTCCAAATCCAATCAATCACCATCTCGCCTCCGCTCTTGATCATTTCACCAGTAATTTTATCTATGCCTGCAGATTCACCATTCTTTAACTTTCTCACTCTAACCAACACCTTCTCCTTGCTAATGACCTCATCCCCAAAATACCTATTCCTTCTTGCACCATCAAACCCACACACATTCACTATCACCACTTCATTATTGTTAATATTATACAGATTCTCGAAGTGTTCCCACCACACTCCCCTCACATCCATTTTATCAGTTACAAAAGCACCATCCCTATTCATTATTCTAAGCAAGTTCCCCTTATTCTCATTCTTAACCTGCGCTTCTTTTCCAGAAGAGTTTTCCTATTTCCTTCTAAGTTCCCAGTATTCATCCTCCTTCCAAACTGTTCATTTACCTCTTCTTTTCTTCTACGTATACACCTTATAGTAATTTTTTTCCTCCTTATATAATTCCAAGCATCTTTCTTTTGAAACTTCATCATTGACCTTTAGTACATTCAACCACGTTTCTTTTTTTACTTTTAACTGCTTGCATCACCTCTTTGTTCCACCACTCACTGTTAACATTCTTACTTCCTACTTTAGCACATTCACATACTTCCTTTGCTTAGCTAACAACTGCTTCCTTCATTTGCTCCCAGATTTGTTCAGTTTCAACTTGTTCACATTCAACTGATTTACTTTCGAGTGCTCTTATATTCTTATCCTTATTACCTTGTTACTCAATTTTAACTTCACTCTTTAATTCTACCCACTTCTTTCCGTATCCCCTTCCTCTCCATCCAAACCCCCACTAACTTAATTTTACATAGAACATCATAATGATCCTATAATCCCATTCCTAATCCTCTCACTGATTTAACATCCAACACATACTTCAACATCTTCACCCACACAAAATCAATCATACTTTTCACTTCGATACCATCTCTACCTACACCAACTCTAGTATACTTATGGATACTCTTGTGTTTAAAGAAAGTATTAATTACACACATACTTCTCTCCTCACAGAAGTCAATCACCCTCCTACCATTCTCATTTTCTCCCGACATCCCAAAACCACCTGTTATACCATCTCTTTTCTGATCACCTATCCAACCAATTAGGCCCCCCAACACAATCAATCTGAAGCTCCTACTCACCCCATCCAAAACATCATTCAGATTATCCCAGAAAATCGTGCTATATCTAGTATAATTATGGATACTCTTGTGTTTAAAGAAAGTATTACTTACACACACACCTCTGTCCTAACACAAGTTAATCACCTTCCTACCATTCTCATTTTCTCCCGACACCCCAAAACCACCTGTTATACCATCTCTTTTCTGATCACCTATCCAACCATTTAGGTCCCCCAACACAATCAATCTGAAGCTCCTACTCACCCCATCCAAAACATCATTCAGATTATCCCAGAAAATCGTGCTCTCCAACATTTAACTCAGATGGACCATACGTCACAACCACACATACCTTGACCTTTTCAAACTTAAATTTAACCATTAGAATTCTAGTACTTGCACACACAAAGTCTACCATAGCTCTGTACAACAAGTCACTCATCAAAATTGCAACTCCTTCTCTCCCCCTCTCATTCCTTTCCACACCAGCACACACACATTTCACATCACACCACTCATTTTCACCGTTTCCTTTCATCTTTGTTTCAGTCACAGCGATCAAATAAAATTTGCCCTTTCTAAATACATCCATCACCTCTCTCCTCTTCTCCTAAACATTTATTCCTCTGACATTCCATGTACCCACACGATTCATAAAATTTCGCCGAAAATTAGAAGGCCGTTTACGGCGATCACGACCATCTCCGAGGCGTGCATCAGCATTCCTAGCAAGAGATAGGTGGTAGTTGCAGCCAACCCAATTACCACCGTCCCTTAGCCGCTTTCTACGACACAGGACATACGATGGCAATTTTTCCCAATAATATCTTTCTCTCCCACACATAGATATAAAATATATATATATATATATATATATATATATATATATATATATATATATATAGATATATATATATATAAATATATAGAGATAATATATATATATATATATATATATATATATATATATATATATATATATATATATATATATATATATATATATATATATATATATATATATATATATATATATATATATATATATATATATATATATATATATATATATATATTTTTGGTATATATATATATATATATTTATATATATATAGATATATAATATTATATTATATATATATATATATATATATATATATATATATATATATATATATATATATATATATAGTGTTGTCGGGAAGATATATGCTGGTATTTTGGTTGATAGAGTTCGTCCAGTGACTGAGGATACGATTGGTGAAGAACAAAGTGCGTTTAGAAGTGGCAGAGGGTGTGTTGATCAAATTTTTACGTTGAAACAAATGAGTGAGAAAATGAAATTGTTTTGGGGTTTTATGGATCTGCAACAGGCGTATGATATGCTTAATAGGGATGCTCTATGGCCAGTGTTAATGATATATGGTGTTGGTGGTAGTGGTAAAAGTATGTATGATGATAGTGAAGCGTGTATGAGAATAAATGATGTGAAGGGTGAACGGTTTAAGAATAATAGTTGTGTGTAAAAAGGATGTGTTATGTCTCCATGGTTATTTAACTTGTATATGGATGGCGTAATTAAAGAATTAATGGTGGGAATTTCACCAGAGGGTGTAAGAATGACAGAGAATGGTGGTGAGTGGAGAGTACCTTGTTTATTGTATGCAGATGATCTGGTTTTGTGTAGCGAATCAGAAAAAAGTTTGAGTAGATTGGTTGAGAGATTTGGTAGGGTATGTAAAAGTAGAGGTCTGAAAGTAAATGTGGATAAGAGTAAGTTTATGGTGATAGGTAAAGAGAGGATGCCATGTAGAATTTTGTTTAATGGTTAGCAAGTGGAGCAAGTATCAGAGTTCAAATACTTGGGTTACATGTTGGATGAAATGGGAACGGATGATGCTGAGTGTAGTAGGAAAGTTGTGAGTGGAGCGATTAAATCTTTGGTGAATACAAAGGGACTAACATTATTCATTGTGTTAAGATTTTATATGAGAGTATGTTAGTACCGGGTGTTATTAGTATGGTAGTGAACAATATGTGGAATAGGACGTATAGATCTAAGGTGCAGGCTGTTCAAATGGATAATCTCATAAGTGTATTAGGTGTGAGAAAAATCGATAAAATTAGGAATGAATTTATTATATGTACATGTAGTGTAGAGAAGGGAACAAATGATAGAATAAATGAGAGTATATTAAGATGGTTTGGTCATGTGGAAAGGATGGATGATAGCCGTTTGGTAAAACGGATGTATAAAAGTAAATGTCCTGGAAACCGTCCGGCTGGTGGAGTGAAGAGAAGGTGGGTTGACTCAGTGAAGGAATGTTTGGTGGAGAAAAACGTGAGTCTGGTCCAAGCAAGAAGATTGTCGCGTGATAGGAGTGATTGGAGGGGAGGTTTGTGATGGGGCGTGGTTGTGGGCCTCTGGCTTCAGGGAATGAACCCCACATTTGACGATTTACTACAGTGTGAATTTGAGGCGCTTTTATGAAACCTTAGGGCGGATATCTTTTTGTTGCGACGGGCTCACATTTTTAGGGTAATGAAATGGGTGGTTTGTGGTGGTGCTTTTCCTTTTGACGTAGTCATACCCTTCTACTATTTGTTTTCCGGAACTATGCTTTTCTGAACTCCGTTTGGCCTAGCAGGTGGTTGAAGAAGAAGAAAAAGTTAATTTTGTTGATATTACTATTGATTTTTTTTTTCAGGTTGGAATTCCTTCAAGCACTATCGCAGAAGATTTTATGGGGTCTCAACCATTTCTAGTTGCAATTCATTGACTCGCTGTGTGTTCGCACCTCTTGTGATTCTTTCATGGGTGCATTTGGCGAATTGTTCAAGTGCCACTACGTATCTCGTATATCCTACGAGAAATGCTTTAGTCCTATGCTGACTTTTCTTCAAACTACAATTTATAATGTTTTAATTATATTTCTTTAATTTTTCAATTAACGTTAGAATTTGTTACATTAACATATTTTTTTATTTTAGCCAAAATGTTTAAGTGCTTTAAATGCCATAAATACTTCGTTAATAGTAAGGAATATGTAAATCACTTAAAATTTTACCATGTGATCTTTGATGGAAATGTTTTGTATTGTATTCAAGATGCTTGTAATAAGCATTTTTACTCATATAGAGGATTTATAAACCATATCAAAAAAAATCATGTACATAATGAAAATGAGAATCAGCAATCTGAAGTATTCAAAGAAAATATAGTTAATTCATGTGTGAATCAAAGTTATTGTGAACAGAATTACTTTGTCTCTAAAAATCATGATACAGAAGAATCACTTTTTAATGAAATTACAAATTTTGCTTCATATATTTATTCTAAAGATATTCCTCTAAAAGTTGCCAACGAAATAATGAGTTATACATGTAATTTACTTAGCAAAATCAGTGATATTTGTAAAAATAATGAAAATTTGGATGTTTTTTTTTTATCTTGAAAGCATTAATAGTAAGTATACATCTAACATGTTTTGGCTTCAATGCTTTATAGCGAAATTTAATTTAGTAGAGTGTAGATATTGCAATTGGTACATATCAAGATACAATATATAATAAAAAGAAATAAATACTTTGAACCAGTAGTAGTAAGTAGCACATTTACCTACATTCCAATTCTTAAAACACTTAACTTTTTTTATGAATAATGAAAAAATACAAAGTTATTTTCTTAAGAGTAACAATAATTTACAGAATGTTATAAAGAGATTTCAAGGTGCTTCATGTTCCTTATGTTCAAATGTGGCTCTGTAATATTTATTGGGTTTCAGAATGATTGGCTGAAATTTGGGGAGATAATAAATGTAATAGCTTGTAAGAGCGGAGTTAATTACTTCCACGTCAGAGTTTGGTACTCCTTATATTTTTCAGAAAATTTCACTCGCATTGTAGAGAGATCAAAAGAGTTCGAGTTATTAGATATTTGTAGTCTGGAAGATTTCATTCAATATTCAATTCATAGTTCCACAGACAATCTTGATACTGATGGCATATTTTATTTTAAGGTTTTGCATCATACTTCACAAATTAAATTGTATTTCAGCTTTATTTATTCTATATAATAGCTTTGCTAAACCTAACGGGTTAGGGGCAGCCGACAAAATACAGTGATTACTTCCCGCAGGCACATCTAGATTACTTTCCTCAACTATAACCATCTACTTAACTTTATTCCTCTTTTGGTCTTTGTCGACGACTAAACATATTTTTTAAAAATGCTTTGTACCGTATATATATATATATATAAAGAGAGAGAGAAGAAAGAAAGAAAATATAGTATATATATACATATATATGTTATTATTATATATATATATATATTATTATATTATTATATATATATATATATATATTATTATATATATATATATATATATTATTATTTAAAGATATCCATTTATATATATATATATATATATATATATATATATATATATATATATATATATATATATATATATATATATATATATATATATATATATATATATATATATATAATGTAAATTTTTTTTTATTCAATTTTTTTGGTATATTTTTATATAGTGAAATTAATAAAACTTTTTTCTTATATTGTTTGTTTATAAAAAAAATACCTATATATATATATATATATATATATATATATATATATATATATATATATATATATATATATATATATATATATATATATATATATATATATATATATAAAATATATATATATATATATATATATATATATATATATATATATATATATATATATATATATATATATATATTTAAATGAAAAGAGGTCACTACACACCTTTTTAATAGTGAGGCTAACTAAATAAATGAGTGAGTTGGTTTCCTTTAAAAAGAGTACAGTAAACTAACATAGAGAGTTTAGTAGGCATCCTTTCGTGAGTTAAGGTTAACTCATATAGAGAGTATATTTGTCAATATTTCGTGAGTGAAAATACACTCCTTTTTAAGAGTTTATTTATCAACTTTTCGTGAGTAAAATTTCACCCCATTTAAAGAGTTACAGGAACTCTCATAGAGAGTTTATTTGTCATCGTTTCATGAGTGGAAATTCACTCCTTTTTAAGAGTTACGATAACTCTAAAAAAAAGGCTGCATATATGGGCACTTTTTAAGAGTTTATTTAACTCCTTATGGAGTTCATTTCACTCTCTCGAATTTGCAGTGTAGTAAAGAAACCCTCTTCAATCTCTTTATTGCAGTAGTACTATAGTGGAAAACGTCATAGTAGTAGTAGTAGATGCTAGAAGTCTCTCTCTCTCTCTCTCTCTCTCTCTCTCTCTCTCTCTCTCTCTCTCTCTCTCTCTCTCTCTCTCTCTCTCTCTCTCTCTCTCTCTCTCTCTCTCTCTCTCTCTCTCT
>JABUQX010115719.1:5000-30000 GCA_015478945.1 Trachelipus rathkii | reverse complement strand
AAATTTCGGGGGCCATGGCCCCGGCCCCCTAAATACGCCACTGTATATATATATATTTATTGACCGGTATGAAATATCGGAACCGGTATACGAATCGGGAAATTTGGAATCGGCAAAAATTTTCCAATTCTTATATTTTTTTAATTCCACAATTTCTTCATATTTTTAAACGTTTTTTTTTATATTTTTATTATTTGTTTATATATGTTACTGAAAATGTGGATAGATTTCAGCTTTTATAGGCTATATACTATTATTCTTAGCAATTTAATAATCATATAGAACAGTGAGGGTGTGTGTGTGTGTGCGTGTAAATATATATATATATATATATATATATATATATATATATATATATATATATATATATATATATATATATATATATATATATATATATATATATATATATATATATATAATTTGGTTAATTTTAATAATAACATAGTAGATTAGCAATGATGAATTCAGAAAGGAAGAAATATTTTGATTCCTGTTTTGAAGAATTAAAGAGAACACAAAATATCAAAAAGTGGTTCACAGAGGCGAAACAAAGGGTGCTGCCCCCCCCCCAAAAAAAAAAAAAATAATATATGGTCTATACATCACTCTAATGGCCGGGGGTCTTTCCCGCACAGTGAGGTCTGTGGGGGCATTAGTTTCGCCACTGGTTTCAGTTATTTCTATGATTCGATCGAAGGTGCTGAAAAAAGGTCGAAGATATGTGAAAATAATCTTCGGAAAATTCTCAAAAAATCCAATCCGAAAAAAGGCACCTAAAATATTCGAAGAAGCTTTCTTTAAATAATGACTATCAGATAGAGATTTTAAATATATTTTCTTCCAAACTATTTGTCAGAATTTCATCATCGTCTGAAATAAGAAAGCTAGAAGTTATTTAGAAACAGAGTTAGTTGAAGTTTAAAGTTTGAAGTTGAAGTTGAAAGACTGAAAGAAACAGAATCACCGGAAAAATGACCAAAATATAGTATTTGTACACTTTATTTACAGCAAAAAAAAAATTATTATATTAATACAATAAATATATTCTTACTAAGGATACTTCTAATCTCATACATCATCAAATATAAGAGTGAAAATAACGTCTTAAAGCTCAATTTGTAATATTCAGATTTCAACTTTTAAAAAAAAAAAAAACTATTAAAAATCAAAATTTTAATAAGAAAGAATTGGTTTGCTTTATATCTTAAGATTTGCTTTTTTACTATTTCTCACATTTAAATTTAAAAAAAAAAAAAAAAAAACATTAAATATTACAAAAATAAAAAATAAAAAACGTATGGAATTCACACCTAAAAAAAATAAAAGTAATGCCAATAAAAATAATAGTAATCAGAATATATTTTATGGCACCTCCCTAATACCTATATATATTTAAACGGTATATATATATAAATATATATAACATAATATATATATATAAATAAAAGAATATTAATATATATATATATATATATATATATATATATATATATATATATATTAGTGTTGCACCGATACCAAAATTTGAGGCCGATACCGATACCGATACAAGTACTCGCAATTTTTTCATTACCGATACCGATACCGATACCAAAATTTTTGCCGATACCCGATACCGATACCGATACTTTTATCCCTATATGGCCTAATATATATATATATATATATATATATATATATATATATATATATATATATATATATATATATATTTTCTTCATACTCCTATATATATATATATATATATATATATATATATATATAGTATAACAATATATATATATATATATATATATATATAAAGCCGTTTTCGTTTTTATATCTGGGCTTACGAAACGTAAGAAATGCTCGAGTTTGCGTTCGTTTTTGTCAAACTTACCGAAAAATTGTAAGAAATGCTTTCCAGACGTAAGGAATTTCCTCAATTCTGTAAGGTTGCTATTTCCCGTGCAAGCCGAATTTAAGCACCTTCTTACGAAAAATGTAAACAAACAAGATGGCGGCGTGGTAGGCCCCGTCTGAATTGATGAATTTCCATTCAATATAATCAGCTTTAAATCTAATTTCTTCCAAATGGATAAACTCCATCACAAATAGTTGATCAATTATCTGTAATATAAGCCATTTGTTATTTTTTATTTTTGCTTATTCCAAAACCACGTACTCCATCACAATAGCTGATTCCAATTGTTTAAAAACAAAAGTAAGCCTAGCACGAAATCGCGGTCGTTTAAACCTCTAAATTCGTGCTAAAACTGGGTGAGCATTTCTTATCGAGCGTAAGCACAAATAACGAAAACGGTCTAAATTAAAAGCAAAGGAAATACTAAAATTCATTCTATCGTAAACACTTCGTATTATTACAATTACGATTAAAGGAGATATAACTAAAGAAATTAGTCCCAAGTAAATTATTTGTGGGCTTGCTAATTTATTTATCGCAATCCCACTAATACATTACTTGGGACTAATTTCTTTATTTCTATCTCCTTTAATCATAAAATTGCGGGTCTAAGGTCCCGCATACACAAACCTTTGTAATTTGTTCTGATTGGAAGTTTTTCCATGAAGAAATCACCTTTCTCCGTAAATTTTCTAGCTTTAGCCTTTATCCCTCTAACATTTTTGATAAACTTGTTTACTCGTTTCTCGATAACACTTATCGCCCTAAAACTATAGCATATGATGTTCCTAAACTTCCTGTTTATGCTCGGCTTCCCTGCATTGGACCCCTTTCCAATGTTCTTCCCTTTCAGATTAAAACATTTTAAACAAAACTTTCCACAATGCAAGTTTCTTATATCTTTTATTAACAACAACTCAATTGGCAGTTTCTTTAAGATTAAAGAAAGCATCTCCATGAACTTGAGGTCACATATCGTTTACAAATATGTCGACTGTAACGTCGACTATGTAGGTCAAACTTTCCAATAACTAAAGATGCGAGCCTTCAAACACATGGACATTTCCTTTCGAACTAATCTCTCCGTCTCTCAACCAGAGAATTTAGCTGTCAGAGATCACTATGACCTCAATACCCTATACGTCTTCAAAAATTCTCCATTTTTCAAAATGCTTCTACAGATGAATTTAGAATATTTATATATAAAAGCACTTAAACCTACACTTAACATCGATAGGATTTCTTTGGACACCTGATTGCCTGAACTGATTGCCTGAATTTCGTGCAAAAACGAACACGATTTCTTATGAGTTTTACTTTTGTTTTTCAAGCAATTGGAATTAGATGCTGTGATGGAGCCCGTTGATTTCGGATGAACAGAAATAAATAAAAAATGGTTTATATTGCAAAAAATTGATCAACTATTGTGATGGAGTTTAGCGATTTGGAAAAAATTAGATTTAAAGCTGATTTTATTAAATGAAATATTGATTTACTTCAAAAAAATGAGGGCGTGGTAGGCCCTACCATGCCGTCATTTTTGTTTTTCTTTATTTTCGTAGAACATTGGTAAATTTAGCAATCTGGGATATAGCAGCTTTATGGGAATTACGGAAATTCATACGTGGTGGCGAGCATTTCTTAGGATTTTGCGCTAAGTTTAACAAAAAGCAGACATAGGATTCGAGGCATTTCTTGCGTTTTGTAGCGCAAATGCAAAAACGAAAACGCCTATATTAAAAAACAATAAAACAGATAGAGATGAAAATAATCAAACAATTGGTATATATATATATATATATATATATATATATATATATATATATATATATATATATATATATATATATATATATATATATATATATATATATATATATATATATATATATATATATATATATATATATATATATATATATATATATATATATAATATATATATAATATATATAATATATATATAATATATATAATAATAATATATATATATATAAAAATTAGAAAAGGAAGAAGAAATTCAAAACTTTAATTTCTAGAACGGTTAAAGCTCGTTTCTCAAAGTCATCGAGTCATTGAAGAAAATTTTTAAATTCTTTGACTGATAGCAAGGGGCTGAAAACCCCCTTCTATCAAAGCTTGCTTTTCGTGAATAGTGTTGATAAGCTCAAAACCTTTCAACTACCAACACCACTCTGCAGCAATGAGGGAAATAGGATGTGAGATATATATATATATATATATATATATATATATATATATATATATATATATATATATATATATATATATATATATATATATATATATATATATATATATATATATATATATATATATATATATATATATATATATATCGAAAATTAAAATTTAAAGACGCAAAATATTGGTATCGGTTAAAGGGTTGTCGGCAAAAATTTTACCGTGCAAATACTGACGATACCGATGCTACTCCTCTCAAAAATTCCACGATACCGATACCGATACCGTGCATAAAAATCGACCGATACCGCAGATACCCAGTACCATTACCATGGTGTCAGTTTATATAATCTATATATATATATATATATATATATATATATATATATATATATATATATATATTTAACTATATATATACCCCAATATATATATCTCTATTTCTATATATATATATAAACAAACCTATATATTTATATAATATTTATATATATATATATGATATATATATATATATATATATATATATATATATATATATATATATATATATATATATATATATATATATATATATATATAAATGTAGGTATGTGCGTGAGGGGGTGTAGGTGTGTGTGTGTGTGTAGGTGTGTGTGTGTGTGTGTGCAGGTGTGTGTGTGTGCGTGTGTGACAATCAACAAGTGTGGCTTCTTCTAATAATAGGAAGCCCAACATCTGCTGAATTATATACTGAAGGCCATTAATATCAATAATAATTAAAGAGTACACGTGAATTTCAAGTACTCAAAACAACACATTTACGCTTTCAATATTTACAATACAAAAGAATCCTTTAAAAAAAAAAAGTAAAATTATATATATATATATATATATATATATATATATATATATATATATATATATATATATATATATATATATATATATATATATATATTTATAAAAAAAATAAAAAAATATATATATATATATATATATATATATATATATATATATATATATATATATATATATATATAGGTATAATTTGTACGAACCTTCGGTCAAATTCTTCCCTTTCCAAATAGATGGTGAGTAAAAGAGGGACAAACGAGAATTCCAAGGATCTTGGACCGTTGATCCCACAGGGGAGACAGTAGGAACTGACGTAGGTATAAGCGGTAACCCAGTTCCAGTAGGAAAGCGACACTCATTGAGACTTTTGAAAGAGTGATTCGAGTTTTTATCAGAATCTCTTTCAATACGATTCGGTTCTCCACCAGAGTCATATTGCGAACTTTCACGAGAAGTTTTGGAAAGATTCAACGGACGACAATCGGCAGCGGCAGCAGCAGCAGCAGCGGCAGCGGCAGAGAGTAGCGATATCGAACTCAGGTCTTCTTCACTACTCGTTTTTCTATTACTAACATTCATGTGTCTTAAAAATAAATGTTAAAACCCCGAAAAAAAAAAAAAAAAAACAACAAAAAAAACTATTTCAAAAAAATTATACAAAACTTGAAAACAATAACAATAATGTTAATTGATATGATTGTTTTTTTTTTAATCAGGGGCCATCTGATATACACTTAAATATCGAATTCGTCAGAATGATAAAAGATAAAAACGGAATAAAAAGTCTCTTTTGCGTCAAACATTTTTTGATAAGCTCTTTTTTTTTTCTTTCTTTTTTTTTACGACTAAAATTATGTTGTATACGGCACAAATTTCAAAGAATTTATTATACTTATTCTTGGCATCATATCACATTCATCATACCTTCAAGGGAATATATATATATATATATATATATTATATTTTTGTATTTTTATATATATATATATATATATATATATATATATTTATATATATATATATATATATATAAATATATATATATATATATATATATATATATATATATATATATATATATATATATATATATATATATATATATATATATATATATATATATATATATATATATATATATATATATATATATATATATATATATACTATATATATATATATATATATATAATATATATATATATATATATATATATATATATATATATATATATATATATATATATATATATCATTGTATTTTTTGGTTATATAATAGAACTGAAAGCTCACGCAAACTAACAATAACAACAATTATGATTAATAATAAAAATAAAGTTATTATTATTATTATTATTATTATTATTATTATTATTATTATTATTATTATTATTATTATTATTATTATTATTATTAAACCAAACACACAAACTCTACCGTAACTACAAGCGGAAAATCATCCCATTCCCACTATATCATAAATACGAAAACCATTTAAAAGTATTATTGAAAGAGTCTAAACGAAATTATTGCGCAGATAAATTTCGCGACACAAACATACTCAAAAGCAACATGGAGCATAATAAACATTCTAATCAACGAAAGCAAAGAAAATACTAACATTATAAAATAATTAAATAAAGATGGTGAAGTGTCAATCAAATGACCAAAAGAAAATCGGATATACACCCAATAAATATTTCTCTTATTAAAATTGGTACTGATCTATTGGCAAGAAAACCACCAAGTCAAGCAGACTTTACAACTTTTTTACCACAATGCAACTATCAATCTGCATATATGAAAATACCATATTATACCATTAGATGACCAAAATGTGATTACAGGCTTAAAAAATAAGAAATATTATATCTCTACTATCCCAAACCACAAATATAAGCTCTGTGGGCACCATATCCACCCCACTGGCACACTTATTCAATGCCTCACTTCTCTCAGGTGTATTCCAACTACTCTCAAAGTTTCCGGTGTGGCTCCAATTTTTACAAAAGATGACCCCTCTTACCAGGAAAATTATAGGCCAATATGCATCACACACCCAAGTAGCACAATATTCGAAAAATTGTATTCAAGAAATTAATCGAATATTTCAATAAAAATAAACTACTTAGCAACTCTCAATTTGGCTTCAAATCAGGGCGGTCAACTTGACTCACTTATCTGTCTAACTGTAAAAGTTTATAAAAATGTAGAAAAAAAAGAGTCGCCTGCCTTCTTGTTATTAGATTTAACGAAAATATTTGATACTATAAACCATGATATCCTGATACTCAAACTACATAAGCTGGGCTTCAATAGCATAAATTTACAGTGGTTTAAAACCTATCTGAAGGAAAGAACTCAATATGTTAAGTTGGGTGATACAATCTCTGATACACAATAAACTAAAGTGGGTGCTCCAAAGGCTTCAGCACTAAGACCACTACTTTTTTTTATATACACAAATGATCTAATCAACTCCCACAACACCTTCTTTGAATCTTTCGAGGATGAAATAGCTATCTATTTTAATTAATTTACAAAATCCCTGAAACCCTCTCTCAAAAAGTTGAAAGCACTCTATCAAATACCATGACATGGTTTGACGCAAATAAACTTTGTAAAAAACCTCATACATTATAAGTAAGAGAAACCTGGGAAATAATTTTAAAATCAAAATATAAATGATACATAAACCCATCAGTAAACAAACTAACAAAATATAAGTATGTACTGATAAAATTAACAAAATACATTCCATTATACATAATACGAAAGATATATCTTGCTCACATTCACCACCACTTAATTTACTGCCTTCCAGTGTATGGAATAACTTGCAAAACAAACACCTATCCAATTGTAACAATGCAAAAGCGTATTATACTTGCACGACTACTCAGTGGAAGCAAAGATTTTTATAGTCATACACCACCTCTGTTTAAAAAACGTAACATATTTCAATTTGAACATCTAAATCTCTCCTTCCTAAAAGAAATACACAAAGTAATCCATAACACCTGCGAGATTCTAAGATCAAATCAACCAAAACAACCAAACTGAAGGAAGAGTTGATACCCCAATCTAGAAACTGTTCTCTACAGATTTACTACTTAAGCACAGCAAGTAGGAACTTATACTTCTCTTGTTCTATGCATTAATTTGGCTCATTATAACACTTAAAAACCGAATGAAAAATTTTAAGATATGAATAAAAGGGGAAAACAACCCCACTTTTACAAATGTTTTAAAACATATTCTTAGTGGAAAAGATTTCAGTATGGGGGAAAAAATAGGGTGGAAAACATTGCTTCTGAACCCCACTTTAAACAAAAAAAAAACAAAAATTGCGGTGTCCACAAAAAGGATCTTATTCTTGCCCATTATTTATTTTACATCTGTATAACCCAATGATTGTTATTTAATTCACAACGGGGGGACTCTTTTCATGGGTTTCATTGGCTGATTTGATATTTTCCAATATTTAAATTAAAAAGGGAAAAAAAAATCCGGGCTTACCCCACTAGTATTTAGAGATCCAGGAAGTCTTAAATTAAGAATTTTCCCACAACAATGGACAATCTACCATTAAAAAACTTTCAACCTAAAAAAACTTGCCAAAAAAAAAAAGTTTTTACATCATAATAAGCAAAAAACCAAAAAAACTTTTAAAATCTGGAATAATTGTTAAACATTAAAAAAAATTTAAGGAAGTTGATGTATATGACGTGGGCAACAAAGGGGTAAAATTTAATTTGGCGTTTAAACGTTTAAGATGAAAAAAAAAAATTTGGACATCAAAGAAACATAGTTCAAAACCCAGCTAGTAAGAAATAATACTGCTCTTTCACGTTTATATTTTACTAGTTCAAAATTGAAAAAAAATTCCATTTTCCCTACAGATTTCATTTAAAAAAGTTTTACTATGCAAACCAATATTAAGATTGCCTGATCTTACAAAAAGTTTCGATTTTATGGCAAAGCTAAGGGCCAAAATCAGTATTTAAATTCGGTTAATTTTGATTGCAAAAAAAACGGCTTCATCCGACTTGTTAAAGGTCGCCAACTAAAAAAAACTTTATGAAACATTGTCAAAGTCACTTTATTAAAAAAAACTTTTAAAATGTTTTACAATTGAATATTTCTTCTGATTGTAATTATATTTCTCTATTTTAAAAGAACCAGGCACAAGATACTAAACAAAAAAAAAAAGGCATTAAAAAACTTTTCCTTAAATATCTAAACTTTCATAATAACCCCCAATTTCAAAGAAAAGATATAAATCTTAAAGGGAAATTAGGTGCTCCACGAAATCCTTCCTTTTCTAAATAGTTTAGAAAAAAGCTAGACAAAGCAGTTAGCTATTTAAAAAAATGTGGCTAAAGGTCTAATAAAAACGGATTTACCTCGGGAGAATTTAAAAAAAAATGAAAAAATTCTCTTAAATTTCATTTACAAAATAAAACTCAAAAAAAAGGCTTTATAATAAATTAAGTTTACTAATTACTATACTTATATTCCACTAGAAATAAAGATCAGTGATACATTATCGCATAAAATAAAAGTTACTTAATAATTATTTACTATTTTATTTTTATTATTATTTATTATTATTTTATTATTTATTATTAATTTATTAATTTATTATTATTATTACTAATTATTTATTGATTTTATTATTTTTATATTATTATTAATTTATTTTCATTATTTATTATTTTTATAATTATAAATCAGAATTAATACTATTAATTAAGTAATTTAGATTAGAATTGCTATAATTTATTAATTTTACTATTATTCACTTATATTATTATTATTATTTTATTTATTTATTTATTATTTTATTATTAATAATTATTATTTATTTATTATTATTATATTATTATTATTATTATTATTAATATTATTAATTATTAATTATTATTTTTTATTTGTTTGTTCTATATTTCTTATATTTAAATTTTTCTTGTCGTAATTGTTAAGTCAGCATTTAATTTTTACTTATTTATTTATTATATTTTTATTTTTATTTAATTTTATTTTCTGAGTAGCAGCTTTTTTATTGGCATCTCATTGCTTTCTTTTCCAAAATACTTGTTTTTCATGTTATTAAATTTTACCATTTGGATTATTTTTATTTTTCATTTTATTTTATTATTTATTTATCATTATTTACTTTTTTTATTTTTATTTAATAATTATTTTTAATGCATGATTATTAATTATTATTTATTATTTTTTTTTATTTATTATTATATTTTTTTTATTAATTGTCTGTTATTTTAGTTTATTAATATATTAAGTTATTTATTAATATTAATAAATTTTTAATATTATTAATATTATATTATTATGTGATTACCATTTATTATATAAAATTAAATATAATATTATAAAATATTTTTTTTCTATTTTTATTATATGTTCTTATTACAACTTATTTTATTAATTATTTACTGTTGTATTCATTTTTGTTGAATATTACTATTTTATTCTGTTTTTTATTAATAAAATCTATTTACTGTTTTATCCAATTTATTTATTTGTTCTTTTATTTATTATTATTATTATTTATTATTATTTATTATTATTTATTAAATATATGATTATATATTATTATTATTTATTATATATTATTTATTATTATATTATTATTATTAATTATTTTATATTATTATTATATTTATTAATTATAATTATAATTATAATTATTAATTTAAATTTAAACTTGTTAAATCAAATTTTTTTTAATTGTAATTGTAATTATAAATTATAATTGCAATTATTAATTTATAATATAAAAATTATTAATTGTAATTTAATTGTAAATTATAAATTGTTAAATTGTTAAATTATTATTATTTATTATTATTATTATTATTATTTTATTATTTTTATTGTTATTATTATTATTTATTATTTATTATTATTTATAATTATAATTATTGGTTTATTATTAATTCCATTTTTTATATGTTTATTGTTATTAATTATTATTTTCGGGGGTCTCCCAAAAAAGGGACTCAAAGGACACAACTTTGTGTTGCAATTAGTAGACCCCTTTTCAGATACAGTTCAATTATTTGTTATTATTTAATTAATTGTGCTTATTTAATGTTAAGTTGTTAAAAAGAAAAAAAATTGTATACATGTAAATCTTAAATAGAATAAGGAATAAAATTTTTTAAAATGGAAAAATCGAAACTTGTTTTTGAATAAATGGTCTAACGTATAGTTTTATTTTCATGTTTTTTTTGTTAATTTTTAAATAAACATGGGCAAATTTACCCCAAGTGCTTTGTGGGGAGGCGGAAATCGGGGACCCCGGGAATATATTATAATATATTATAAATATAAATATATATTATAATTAAATATATATATATATAATATATATATATATTAATTATATAATATATAATTATATATATATATATTATATAATTATATATATATATTATAATTATATATTATATATATTAAATATATATATATATATAATATATATATATTATATATATATATATATTATATGGCTGTGATTATTCCATTTTGGAAGGGTTGTTAGGGGGGGGAACAGTCATGTTTAAGGTGTCATTTCAGCCTGTTATGGTTTTTCATAGAGTGGATGTGCACCATGGTTTTACGGAGGGGCGAACTTACATACCTTTCCTATGCATAAATTCTATTTGATTAGTTCATTGGTTAAACTTATTTTAAAAATAAACCGTGTTACAAAAACATTGCAATTCAATTTTGAATTAGGAAAAACTGTTTGAGGCACCCGCAACCTTATAAAATTTTATTGCCAAATTTTTTGAAAAATTTAAAATTGTGTTGATCGCTAGGAGCAAGGGGCCAAAGCTTTAAAGCGGGGGAATGGTTTTCGTACCTCTCTAAGCGAGGAGGGTGCTTTTAAAGGATTGTGGTCAGGGTTATTAAAAATTTTTAACATTGATAAATTTGGAAAAAGATTTATTAGTGGAATTTATTTTTCTGCTTATTATACCCATTTAAAGCGCAACTAAATTTATTTTCCCCAATTTGTTTGATAATAATATTTTCTCAATTTCATTTGTTTAATAAATGAACAAAAAAGTGATAAAAAGATTTTCATTTCACACACACAAAAAATGATTTATTAATTATTAATTAAATTATGGAAAACTTTGAGTAGCTCAGTCCAGAACTATTGGTGAATCCCTCGTGACAAATTTTAATTAGGGAAATTTAGAAAATAATCTTACATTTTCTGATAGTGGCTTTAAAATTCAAATTAAAAACAGTGTAATAAAAATCCTATAGAAATATATCGGGTGTTTTAAGGAAAACAAACTGTGTTTATAAAAAACCATGCCGTGTTTTATGGGATTTAATAAAAAAATCAAAAATTTGGAAATAAAAAAAAATTTTTTTATAATAATAAAAGTGTTTTAAAAATCTTTGGTTACCGCCATTTTTCTACTATTCTTGTAAAATACGTTGGAAAAAAAAATAAAAAACTTTAGTGAAAATAGGAAAAAAAAGTTTTCTTACTATAGTAAAACTATAATTTTGTATTAATTATCTTAAATGGTGTTTACAGGTAGGAAAAGCCGGCAAAAACCAAAAAAAAAATTCCCAAAAATTAGGACTCCCCAAAAAACCAAAACGGCTAAAGTTTCTAAAAAACGGAAAAAATTTTTTTAGGCCTTTTTATAATGCTTTCAAAAAACTTTTATTTTAAAAAACAAAAAGGGTCCTTATTTTTCTTGTGAAGCGGGAAAAAATATGGGTCGCTTACAAAGGAACCTCTCTGCTTTTAAACTCAAAAATCGAACTTAAGGGGAAAGCAAAAGGGGCTTCTCACAAACCAGTGGTAAAAAGGGAAAAAATAGGGGAAAGATCCCTCCCCCCAACCAAAACCTGCTTTCAATTTCGCCCCTAGGGGAAAGAGGGACCCTTTCAACTCCAAACTCCTCTGACCAAGGAAAACCAAAACTTTGAGTCCCCACCGGAAGATTCATCAGGATTTCGCGGGCCTAGGGGACGTGACCTAAGCGTTTCCGGGAGGGAGGGGAATAAAGTCTCCCCAAAAAAAAAAAAAACTTTATTAGCAATACAGATCCAATAAAAAAAAAAAAGGGACCAAAAAAAAAAAACTTTACCCCCCCTTTTGGGGACTCGTTATTGGCGTCGTCAAAAGGCTGGCTTATCCGGGTAAAAACCGACAATATGAAAGTTTAAAATCACATTGATGGGACGGGACACGAAAGAGTTTGCGTCTATTAGCCCTCTATAATTAACAAAATTACTTTTTGGCTTTCAAAAAAAAATCCACTTTTCCTTTTCTCAAGGGGAAAAATGCATATTCAAAACCTGTTATTGGACAACATCGAAAAAATGTATATGCCCGCCCTCAGGCAGATATTGCGTGAGGTTTCTTCAAAAAAAGGGGGAATGAGGGGCGTGGGGGAACCGAGTTACCTAGTTGGAAATATTTGAATTCCGTGTTTCAAAGGGACGTCTTAGGGACATTAATTTAATTTTGGGAAAACTATTTTGCGGTCGAAAAATAATAATAAAGTTTTGCCCCACCAGGAAAAACTTTTCCTTCAAGAGGGCTTCCGTGGAAATGTTTTTTGCAAATTGAGTCTGTATTTTTAACCACTTCGCGGGAAGGAAAAAAATTTAATATAAACATCAGTTTGTTTACAAGTCCCGCTGATCTTTGGGGGGACTTATTTAAAAAAAATTTCATTCAATGATCGAAAAAAAAACTTTTTTTCAACCCAAAAAAAAGTAGGGATGCATTAATTTGTGGGGGAGTTTGTAAATTCCCACAATGCGGAAAGGAAAACCGCTTGGACTTTTTCTGATGGGTCTGACTTCAAACGAAAACAAAAAACCCCCCAAAAATCTCTTTCACTTTCAATAGAAAAAAAGGAAAGATTTTCGGAGACATAAAATTCGAAAGCTCAAGGAAAAAAAATTTTTTCCACAACAAGGGGCTTGGCTGAGATTGATGAAAGTCGTAAAAGAGATGGCAAGCACCATCTACGAAGTCGCCCAAGAAATTCTTATTTTAATATGATCTGCAAAAAACGGGGAAAAAATATTTTACGCAGAGGGCCGGGAGTCCAGGGCTAGGGCAATTCTAGGAATATTTTGACATTTCAAGGCGCCTTTTCCCAATGGATGCCACCAAATTTGACCTTTGTTTTGTAATCATGCCCAAAAAAAATTCTTCATAAAGGGGCCTACCAGATTTTGTGAATTTCTTGAGGGGGAGGAATTTTTGCCACTTTCTTAAAAAAAACCCCTTTACTCTATCCAAAGTGGGGAAGGAAATCCTCCCACAAAAAAAACTTTACAAACCCCTCACAGGCAGGGGAAAAAACAATAAGGAAAGGCCGATTCCAAATGACCATCATTTTTCGAGGGGCGCGTCGTAAAAAAAAACTTCAGTACAAAAACTTATTAAAAAAGTTTTACCTTTCCCATCCAACAACAGAATTAATAAATAATGATGGAAGGTTAATAAAATGAAAACAAAATATTTACTTCTTCTTATTTTGGGAAATATCAACATTGTAAAATTAAATTGAAAAAAAAAAAAAATGGTATTTACAAAAATAAACGGAAAAGTATAATAAATAAATAATAATAATTAATTAATAATTAATTAAATAATAATAATAATAAATAATTTAATAATAATAAATAATAAATTAATTTAATAATAAATAATATAAATTAATAATAATAAATAATAATGTTGTTTTTTTACAAAAATTATTGTTTACTTTAAAAAAAATGTGGTAATCATTCATGTTATAAAAAAATAGAGAACTGAAATATTTGAACAAAACATAAAAAAAAATTTTGGCAAAACAAGGTTCTTTTCCGTAATATGAAAACCATTAAAGAAAACTAGCTGGGAAAAAACGGAGAAAATAATTTATAACCTTATTTATAGATTAGAAAACACAACACATGAAATGATGGGAAAACTATTTGGTAAAGTTCATGTCTGAAAAAAAAAAATTCTTATTAGAATACTACACCAATTGTATGTGGGTTAACACTTTTTTTTTTTAAATGATCCATTTAATAAATTTTTATGTTGCGCAGATTGGAAGGTCAGCGGAAAAAAATTGTTGGGCAAATTTAGATGAACCCAGGGGCTTTAGCATTTAAAAATACTGAAAATGAGGAATGCTATAGCTTTCAAAATAAAATTTTCAACGAGGCTAAGGATGGGGAGAGACCTTGCGAGATTTCAGACCCGAAGTTATTTAAAGTTTTTGATAGTATACATAAAAGGGTTCTTCTAATCGATTGTGGGAGTCAAATCAATATTGTAAACGCAGATGCAGTTGCAAGGCGCAAAAAGCCTATTGGTCATATATTAACCGCAAATAATAGTAAAATTAACATTTATGATGTAGTAACTTTAGAAATTGATATAAATTTAAATAAGAAGCATATTGATAAATTTTACGTTGCTAATTTACAAATTAATATCTTGGGACCCCTTTTTAAACCATTATGGATTTGGTATTGAATTTAAAAATGATATTTTAATTGACCCACTGACTAATCATGCTATAAAATTAAATAGAGATTTACAATTTAAACATGTGCATGAAATCTCTCGAGACCCTGTCTCCTACTGAAAACCTTCCTCTCACCCCTCCTCTTTTACCTAATATTTTTAACTATTCTTTAACGATGTAATAATGCAATATAAAGAACTTTTTCTCAACCAATATATGACTGAAAATAATTATATAAAGAGAAAACAGAAAGACAGATGGGTAGAAATTTTTGAAAAATATAAAGGTAAAACATGCGGCACCAGCACCGCACTAATAAACAAAGATGGAAAATAACTACAGATGAAGATAATTCTGTCATACCTGAAAGAGTCCTACAAGAGTTAGCTAACACTTACCCATATAAAGCCAATATAAAAGGTCCACCAATCCGCCTGAGGCCAAGAAGAATAAAAAAAACTCATAAATTATACTCACAAACTAGGTCAGAATTCAAAAATTTGCTGGCAACGTAGGCTCTAAAAAGGACAAACTCCCCCTGGGCTTTCCCAGTATCTGTTCTCGATAAAGGTAATAACAAAGTTAGATTGATATCAGACTTTAGAGGTAAATAAGAGGACTGAACCTGGTAACTTCGGTCTGCCGAATTTGCAAGATGCAATATTCACGTTGCAAGGTTGCAAATACTTCTCGAAGATCGATATGACGCAAGCCTTCTATTCCATCAACCTGGACGAAGAAAGCTAAAAATATTTTACTATCTCCTGTAACTTGGAAACATACACGTATACCTGCCTCCCAATGGGATATGTCAGCTCACCTTTCATTTTACAAGGGATGATGAACATCCTGTTGCAAGATATTAATAACTGTCACGTGTATATGGATGACATTTTAATACATACTGAGACGAAAGAAGAACACAAAATTATACTTGAAAAGGGGCTAAACCGGCTTCAATACCTGTATATCAGCTTAAATCCTGCTAAATGCAAGATAGGTGAAAATGAGACAGATTGTCTAGGTTACACAATAAATGAAAGCAGCGTGAGGCAAAATTTTGAGAAAGTGAAAGATATAATAGAGATTAAAAAGCCAAAAACAATTATAGAACTGAGAGCATTCCTCGGGAGAATAGGATTCTATCGGAATACTCTCCCGTGCTTATCAGATGTCATCGCGCCACTCACTGCTTTCTTACGCGGTAAGTCGTATTTACGAAGGCGAATACTGTGAAAAGCGCCTGCTGAAAACGCTTTCGAAGACGCTAAAAAACACGTGTCTACATTGACTTATCCGAGCGTTTCAGGTTCGATCAAAATCATAATCCATGCAACTGCAGAAGCTGTTTCAAGCGCTATCATGGCAGACGAAGTGGAAAACCTTCCTATTGCATTCTTCAGTAGCATTTTATCGTCAACTGAACGTAAATATGATTATCCAAACAAACTCTTAGTGTGCTTAAATAAAGTTCTAAAGAAATATGGTTATCTTGTGTCTGGTAGAAAGATAATAATACATACTCAATCAAGAGAGTTAATTACTAAATACAATCAATTAAATGATTCCTTAAATCAAAATGTGAGAGAGGTCAGGCAATTGAATCTTTTAAGTACTTATCAAGTATCTTGGAAATTAATCGCTAGCAAGATCAATTCTTTATCCGAATATCTATTGCAAAACAACATTGTTGTAGGAAAAGAAAAGAACAATAATATTGTAACCATGGAAACCAAGAACGGGAAGGAGCAACAAACTCTCTCAGCCAATCACAGCGCAGGCGAAGAAGAAACAGAAAACGCCATTGGTTCTTCAAACGTTGTGGTGTCCAATCAGAGAACAGGAGACAAATCAGAATTTAAGGATTGCGACTTTGAAACTGTAAACGCTACAAAGCACGCGCTAAAGTCACCTGCTTTAAAGGTGCCAACCGCAAAGAATTTTTACTACAAATCAGCGCGTGCCGAAGCCATAAACTCTGAGAAAGGAAGAAATCTGACAGCTTTAAAGATCACAGACAAACATTCCACAAATATGTCGCACTCCGAACGAAGAAAGGATTTAAATTTTGATAAACAAAAACTTCAATATGAAGAGCACATAACATTAGAATCAGAGTTGTTAGATTAATGGAAAAAGCACCTCACTTGACAGAAGGTCAATCGTGCAAAGGATGAAAATTTGATTGAATTAAAAACAATAAATTTAGTTACCACTTGCGGCAAAACGCATAATGAAATTATAAAAAGGTTTCAGAAAAGGGTCGATTATAAACAGATAAGTGAAAAACAACAAGATGATCCATTCTTATTAACTTTACGAGCGGATAAAGATAAAAGCTTGCTTAACATTATAAAACAAAAATTCTGGCTTGATAAGAAAGAAATCGAGCTATATGTAGAGGTGTCATTAAACTATGCTCACGTGGTACGACCTGATAGTTGAAAATATTGTAAGGGCATGTCCTCAATGCCAAATGAGTTAGGTAGGGAGAAAGATAAACCCTGCGTACGGCAAGTACAAGAAGTAAGTTACAAGTTTGAAACCTTAAATGTTGACATAATGAAAATGACCCCTTGTCACGGATATAAATATTTATTTAATCTTATCGATAGATATAGTCACTACATATGGGCCTTCCCCTGAAGGATATTACAAAAAGAAACCATAGTAAAAGTTTTAATTTATGAAATATTCCTTCATACGGGCGTGTCGGATCATCTTGTGACAGATAAGGATGCCAACTGGACTTTCCACTTATTTGAGAGTGTGTGCCGGCTAATTGGTACTTTAGTAATGGGAAATGTGAACAATTCCATAAAACCTTGTTAAGTTGCATTAGTGCAATGTTGATAGAGCCAGAAATGAAAAGCCAACAATGGTTAGATATTTTACCGTTCACGCTTTTCGCCCTCCGACAGGCACCCCTTACAGAAAGCGGTATAAGCTCGAGCCAGATTCTATTCGGCCATAATGTGAATATACTAGGCGGATTAGTGAGTACAGAAGTGCCAGACAGACCTATGAAATATGATAATTATATAGAAAAACTAGCAGGATTGATAGCAAAACCCCTTTCAAATAGAAAAAAATCTGAAAAATAGAAATATATATATGCTTCGAAACTTGAAAGAGGCAAAATTTATGTTGGTTAAAAATCAACAGTGCAATTTAGGCAAGCTCGAACCAAAATATAATGGACCTTATCAGGTGGTAAAAATAACAAATAACAATGCTCATCCGATCAAGGGAGATAAAATAGTAAAAGAGAACCTCCGAAATGGGAAAATCTTTTATAACCTTGTTAAAACTCCTCCAGATAAAAGAACTGAAAATGATAAATGAAAAACAAGAAGAAAAAAAAGAGAGAAAAAGAAGTAAGAAATTATAAAAAATGTCTCTTGAGGAAAAAAAGTAGAGACGATTATATGGTAAAATAATGCGTGAACAAACTAAGTTTGTTAAAGGTGTATTATTGAAATTATATATTGTAATTCTTTACCCTTTCTCGAGTAGTGTTTTCATATGTTCTTACTTCCTCTTTCCTTTATATTTGTTGTAAAAATCAGAAGGGGGTGTGGAAGATATGAATGTAGTAATAATCAATTGCTTCACAACTGATTATGAGTCATTCATCTCTTCTATCCTCTAAAGTCACCAACTATGCTGATATCATGAAGGCATATTTAGCTGGAAGAGAAATAATGAACTAATAGGAGTAATGTGCACCTATGTACGAGGCGGACTTACATACCTCCTATGCATATCTATGATAGTCATTGGTAAACTTATTTGAAATAACCGTTGTTACAAAGCGACTAACTTTGAATAGAAACTGTTGAGTCACCCTCACCCCCAAGTGTGAGGTGCCAAAGATTTGAATTGAAATGGCTTGAATCCAGAAGGAGCAAGGGCAAAGCTAATGCGGGACTAGTTTACGTACCACTCTAGCGAGAGGGTGCTTTAAGATTGTGTCAGGGTTTATAAATTAACATTGATAATTTGAGATATTTATTAGTCAAATATACCCATTTAGTAATAATTATTTCCCAAGTTGATAATAATATTTCCCATTTCAATTGTTTTAATAAATGACAAAAATGATAAATCATTCATTCACACACACAAATTGATTATTATTATTAATTAAATTATGACTTTGAGTAGCTCAGCCTTCACACACAATCACACACACACACACACACAACAACATCATCATCAGTCATATATATTTATATATATATATATATATATATATATATATATATATATATATATATATATATATATATATATATATATATATATATATCAGGGTTGGTGATTTTTTTGATTTTTTTTAATAAAAAAATCAAAAAAACATTATTTTATTTATTTGATTTTTTTTTGATTTTTTCAGGCACAAATTGCCTTTTTAATTAATTATTTTTCCTTTGATGTAGTAATAATCCTAATTATTACCCAATTAATAAGTTTAGTAAGTAATTATTATCATTTTAATTAAGTTATTTTAAATTATATATATATATATATATATATATATATATAGGTATATATATATATATATATATAAGTATATATATATATATATATATATATATATATATATATATATATATATATATATATATATATATATATATATATATATATATATATATATATATATATTATATTATTTGATTAATTTATTTTTATTTATTTTTTTATTCAAACTACATTGATGAATTTGCTTTTTATATAGATGAAATATACTTATCATTAATCAAGTGATAACTAATAATAATTATTAATTTAGAAAAAAAATTGCCTAAAAATAAAAAAAAAAAATTAAAAAAATCAATGATTTTTTGATTTCTTTGATTTTTTTAGGCACAAATTGCCTTTTTATTATTATTATGATAAAATTAGTAAATAATCCTAATTATTACCTAATTAATAGTAAGTTTAGTAAGTATAATTATTAATTTAATTAAGTTATTTAAATTATATATACCTGTATAATAGTAACCTAATTTTATTTATTTCTTTATATAAAATGATTTGAAACTACATTGATGAATTTGCTTATTATATAGATGAAATATACTTACCATTAAGCAGGTGATAACTAGGAATAATTATTAATTTAAAAATAAATTTAAAAAAATAAAAAAAAAATAAAAAAATCAATGTTTTTTGATTTCTTTGATTTTTTTAGGCAAAAATTGCCATTTCTTTAATTATTAATTTGATAACTCTAGTAAATAATCCTTATTACCTCACCAATAACAAGCCTAGTAACATAATTAATATTTGCCTAAACTTTAAATGTTATTTAAATTATATATATATATATATATATATATATATATATATATAGTATATATATATATATATATATATATATATATATATATATATATATATATATATATATATATATATATATATATATATATATATATATATATATATATATATAATATCTGGAGTAATTCTTTTTTTATTATTTTATTTCAAAATCATTGGAAACTACATTGCTAAATTTTTATTATATTGATGCAAACATATTTAATAATAATCACAGGTGAGGTGTGAATAATATTTACTAATTTAGGAAAAAAAATTTGGTTTTAAAAGAAAAAAATTTATTTTCGCTGAAAAAAATTCGTTGTTAATCAATTGATTAAATCAATTTGATTTAATCAATGCCAACTTGAGCAATATATATATATATATATATATATATATATATATATATATATATATATATATATATATATAGAGAGAAAGTAGATATGTGTTATATGTATACAGATATATATATATATATATATGGTATATATATATAAATATATATCATGTATAGAACTCCAACAGCAGCCCACAGGGAAGCGGGGGTCACATCAGTTAGATATCCAACAGGTGGGTGGGTCAAGGCTCAATATTTATTTCAATACGTCCCCCCAAAAAAAAGACATATTAGGGATGCCTGATATCTAAAAAATATCGATAATCGATATATCGATATTTAAAAAATATCATATCGCCTTTGATATTATCCGGCAGAAAAATATCGATATTCGATATATAATGATATTCTCTGATATTTTATATAATCCGATTATAGTTTGATATATTATATTCAATATATATATGGTTTCATATATATATATATATATATATATATATATATATATATATATATATATATATATATATATATATATATATATATATATATATATATATATATATATATAAGAGAGTATATATATATATATATATATATATATATATAGGGGCTCTAGATTAGTGGATTTAAGAAAGAAATGGAATGAATGGAATGAATATGGAAGAAATAGTGGAAGGTGGAGGAATGGAAAGGATGGAATGGAATAATAGTCCTGATCCTGATTAACTTTATCCCACACACACACACATTATTACAGGTCCTGAACCAGAGAGAGAAAGGTTTTAATTTATAAATATGAAGCAAACGTAAGACAGAAGAAAAAGTGGATGAAATGGAAAAAGGATCTTCACTTTTCAGGTCTTCCAACTTTCAAGCTTCCAACTCCAAGAGGTTGAAGACTGAAGTTGTGCTAGGGTTGATGTTGGGATCCGAGAACCTGGTGTGTTTTTTTGACTTTTTTGTGGACGAGTGAATAAATTAAATAAGAAAAAATCATGTTCACTTGAAAATTAAACAATAATCATAAAAAATCACTTTTTTTTGTATTAAAAATGAAAATAACTATTAAAAAGGCAATGAAGCTGGGAATCTTCAAAATGATTTCTTTTTTTAAGCACAAAATAAATATTGATTCCAACAACGAAATTAATTTAAATTGGATGGTAGACAACTGATACTTGACGACTCTGGAAGTCTGGTTAAGAAAATCTATTAAATTTAGTAATAAAATGAAATAATATTTAAGTTCGAACTGGATGCCAGACGTGACTTATCATAAGAAAGCTGTAGTGATGTACCCCTAAATACTAACTTTTAGTACTACTATAAAATCGTTAATTTAGTTAATTGCTATATTTAAGATACTGCCAATGCCAGTAGATGATTAGATCGGTACTCGGTAAGTTAACTGTAAACCAACTCACAGGAGTCCTGTTCCGTTATTAGATTTCTGCAATGATTATCTTCGTCCACACAGACACTGAACACACCCACAGAGCTACACGTAAATCAGGATCAGGTTAGTCTGGAGTGGACTGCAAAGTCTTTGATAGTCTCAGAATAAATAAATAAATTATAAATATTTCATGAAAAAAGGAAAATAAAACTTTGATAGCTATTTTTAATTCCTTTCATTTATTCATTTTAACTCGCCGTCGTTCCCTTTAATTATATATATATATATATATATATACATATATATATATATATATATATATATATATAGATGCTATATATATATATATATATATATATATATATATATATATATATATATGCCCAATATATTTCGAGTTAAAAAGACTAACTGATTGACATGCTCGGAAGTCAATCTATTACTTTCATTTTTTTGAGCAAACATTGTTTAATAATGATACTGTTTGTTCTGAAGAGACTGACGTCGCATTTACAGTAAGATATTTCACATAACATAAACATAGCAGGGAAAGCATTTTTACTATCATTCCAAATTTTATTGGGTCGCATTCACTTGATCACTAAATAACTGAATAGTGATTAGTGAATAATTAGAAGACAATTTGACTATGTGGTATGTGCCATGTCGATCTCCCTATTTTTGGTTCCGGTTCCCGAAAAGACGAAAAATCCAAAACCCCAATTTTCGGTTTATTTTATACACGACATTGGGGGACGAACGAAGAACGAAATATGGGGAAAAAGAGAGTTCATCACTTCAGGGTGTCGGAGAGAGGAGCTAAGATTTAATTTTTCCGCCTTAAAAAAAAAAAAAAATTTTTCTGAAAAAATATCGGCTTTCGATATTAAGAAAAAAAATATCGAAATATCGATATATCGCCTAAGAAAATATCGCCCAAAAAATATCGATATATCGAGCCAAAATATCGATATTTCGATATATCGATATTTTTTTTGGCCATCCCTAGTACATATATGTAAATAACGGATTGTCTTCTTTTCGCAAAAAAAACAAAAAAAGAAATATATATGATTAACTAATATATATATATGAGAGGAGCATATAGGATATATATATATGAGCATATATATATATATATATATATATATATATATTGTTTAACAACATTTTAATCTCTGAAGGTGAAAGAAAACAAATTTACTATTAAAGTGGACGATTAAGACATGATATGTGATAGCCTTTAGAACTGTTTCTGAAATATATATATATATATATATATGAAAGAGAGCATATATATATATATATATATATATATATATATATATATATATATATTATTATTATTATTATTATTATTATTATTATTATTATTATTATTATTATTATTATTATTATTATTATTATTATTATTATTATTATTATTATTATTATTATTTCCGCCTCTCTCATAATTGCTGGGTGGGGTCAGTTGCAAATCGGGAATGCTGTTCTCTTATTTGCATTGTTTCAGGTTGTCCAATTAATTGCAACCCATAATAAAACTTTCCATAAACTAATCTTCTCCAAGTAATCCTATCATGCGTTAATCTATTTCCTCCATCCATACAATTCCCATTTGTTATTAATAGTTTCCTTAACTCCATCAACCCACCTCAGTTTGTGTTTCTCCCTTCTACAATTGCCCAACCACTTTAGGCCTATAAATATTTTTAACCAATATATTATCATTCATTCTAAACACTTGTTCGTACCATCTTATTACTCCTTGATTTACACTTTCTTCCAGATACTTCTCCCATCGGCACATATCCCTTATTCTTACATTTCTAATTCTATCTCCTCTCTTTGCTCAGCAAATATCTCGTGAATCACTAATTTCCTAATTTCAACTCTTTTTTTTTTTTTCATTCAATAGTTTAATGCCTGCATCTCACATCAACATAGGACAGTAATTATATATATATATATATATATATATATATATATATATATATATATATATATATATATATATATATATATATATATATATATATATATATATGGTATATATATATATATATATATATATATATATATATAGGGAACCAAGTCAAAAACCACAGTAAAAGTAGGTAAATTGCAATTTTAGTAGCTCTTTATTTAAACAAAAATATACATTTTTATGTATTGAATAAGAAAAACTTATTTTCAATTTATAAAAATTTGATTTAATTATTAAATAATTAATTTAAGTTTATTGGAAAACGTACGTCTGGCAGGTTAATGAACTGGATTCTTGTTTTGCGCTACTGAGACAAATCAGAGTCAATTCTGCGATGAGATATGTTGCTTTCGTCTTTATTTCTGTAACAATGATGTTATGGAATGAAAATGTTCATATTTATGTATATATTTTATGTATTATATAAAATATAATAATTTATATATATATA